>JAZGTI010007633.1:0-21369 GCA_036877585.1 Botia kubotai
CACCAGTATCAAAAAGCTTTCGCAAATTTTCAGGAAAATTGTTCCTTTGATGGTGGCGATGCCTTGATGTTTTTACCTTGTGAAAATCTAAAGTGATTTTGGTTAGCAGTGATTCAGCTAAAGACTTATTCAGCCCCAAGTATCACTGTAACCTTGAAAAAGGATAAACCTAACAAGTGATTCTAGTTGGATGAAAAGCATCTGCTAAAGTTGATGACTGATGTAAAGTCATGCACAACATTGTAAAATGGCTCCACCTGGTGGTCATATCCTCACAGTTTGGTTTTAGTCTCATTGGGAGATGCAGGACAATCTTTTAACAATATTACCCTTGTATATTTTCATGATTAATTATAAATATACATCCAAAATTAAAAGACAATATTACAATCTTATATTTCAAAACCTGCACAATAATTTTATATTAAATTATTAAAAAAGACCAAGAAAAACTGAAGTTGAACACTTTCAAGGGGCAGAGAGGGAAAAATAAGACAGAGTCCATTTAGAAAAGAAAGTTTGTTTACTTTTAAACAACAACAACAAAAATAATAATAGAGACTTGATCTTCTCTGTGTACTCCACAAAAAAACACCTGAATCTTTCTCATTCTTTCACACACACACACACAAATCTGGTTGTGTGTAAACTTGTGCTATCTGCTTTTGTGACACTGCTGTTGTTTCAGACCCTCAGTCTGAGTCTCCCTGTTCCACGCCAATGGCTCCAACTGCCCCCGCCAGCTCTTCTTCACTGCCCTTCAGCCGCTCACCTGTGAAATCATATTACACATGAAGTGTAAAGATACATGTCTGAGTACAGGCTGTACCCAAGACTCCTGTGTGCTCAGCTCCTGCTTCTGCAAAATGAGCAGCAAATCACTGGTTGTTTGGTCTAGACACTTTTTGTGTCTAGCAAATTAAAACTTCAATTGCAATTATGCAAATTAAAACTTCAAATGCAATTATGCAAATTATAACTTCAATTGCAATGATGTTAATTACGTTTGATGTTTATTTTGTACATAACATTACAGATTGTAAAATAAAATATTTAATGGAAGTCAATTTCTGTTTTATAGATTTGGCAAAATTAAAATCTGTACCCCTGTGGTATGTGTATGGGAAACAATGTTATACGTGACAATACGTGGCTTCTTGAAAAAAAAAACTGGAGTGCTGCAGAAATGATAGTGATGGATAGATTTATTCTATGCTAGAAAAAAGATACAGGCCCTGTCCCAAATTGCACACTAGATGTTCACTTGTTTTCTTGCGGACCTGCAACAGTCATCCCGTTTGCCCACTACACTTTGTGCCCAAAACGTGCACCTTTGCTGATTGCACAATTAAACACTGTGGACTCCATGGTGGACTATTTCCTGACAGTATATGTGGTATTACATCACCAAAGTGTGGACTCGGAGGAAGACCATGAGGGCTTTGGGTGCCATTTGGGACAGGACCATAGAGACAGGAACTCCATCTATGATGTCATCAAGAGCTTCCAGATCTCTAGGGCTTTTTTTAATCCACACAGCAATTAGCCTCACATGAAGCCCTGCCTGAGCTCATTACAAACTGACTTCACAGCTCTAGTTTCAGTAGGTTACTGAACCAAACCAAACACATTACAACCAAGACATTAATAAAGGCAGTGTAAGTCTAAGCCAGCGTGTTACGTCATACTCACGTATAAGTTCAGCAATGGCTTTCTGTGTTCGTCTCTCTAGTTTCTCAAGCTTTTTGGCAACATCCCTCTTTAGATCCCTATTACAAACACAAAACAGTACATTCAAAACCTTAGTTTTCAGGTTCTATTCAAGTAAATAGACCAATAGTGATTAGTGGGAAAAAGGTACGGCTTATACCAGTCGGGTTTTCTGGGGGCAAGATTGGCCAGATCCTGAGGAAACAAGTCAAGAGAGAAATGAAGACAAGATTGATTTGTTGGTCTGTCTGAAAGTAAAGCAAAGTAAATAAATATGCTGTCGGTATAGAATGGTTTGAAAACTGAGGAAAAATCCACTCACCACTTCCTCAATAACAGGCTCCGGGTTTGCCGCTTCCAGCTGGTCTTTGACCTTGTCCTCCACTGCAGAAATATATAATAGGATCAATTAAAAATACCAGACCACCCCACATGACAATTACTCAAAAGGTCAACATTCTCTTGATGTTCAGCCTGAAGAAATCTACAAATATCATTTAAAGGGGCAGTCAGCATCATTTCTACAACAATCATTAATGTTGCAATGCTGTGATGTTAGACACCAAGTGTACCTTGGTGTCTAACATGACACCAAGAATGGTAATTAACTATATTATTTTTTGACATTCAGTGAATGCAAGCCATCTATTGCCAGAAAGAAAATGATTCTCATTCAGGTATTACAGAGTTGCTCTCACCCGACGCAGGCTTTGCTTTGGGCACCTGTCTCTCCTTCAACTCCTCATCTTCCGGAGTGTAATTCCTCAGCTTCAGCTCTCTGCAAATATAATATATATAAAATCCAAACAAAGAAGTTAAAAATAACTGCACACTGAACTCCGATGCAGATAAAAAAAATTACAATGACATTCACACAAAAGCAACTACAGGAAAGTAGCATTAACCAGCAGGTGGCAGCACAGATTTAGCTTGAACAATGAGCAGCTATCTGGTAATGAAACTAGCCTGTGGTGGCATCAAGAGAACATTCACTCAACATGTGCACAAAGCTTCCCTTCATCTTTGTAGCACTAGCTAATCAGCATGTAGCACCTGTTCTATCAGCCGCGTCTGGGGACTGCAGCCTCACAGCTGAGGTTTGAAACAAGCCCAACTATGTCATATGTCTGGTAGGTCTATTAACATCTTTGCAAGTTACAGCAATGTCTGTTGCTGGATCTCCAGAGAACCACAAAGTGTTTTTTACAGCCTGATTGACAAGATTGGCAATGTTTTCTAACTATCCTATAGGAGAATTAACTTTCAGCAGATTACTCACTGGTCAGTCTCCCGAGAAGCAAATCCACTTCAAACTGGGGCTACAGCAGGCCTACGGGGCTACAGCAGGCCTACATTTATTTAAATGAGTGCCAGTAGAATCAAAACCATCTATTGAGATAGAAACAATCAATTTGGTCCCAGCCTATTAACTCTAAGTCACTCACGAGTCACCGATACTCAATGGTCCTGGGTTTAGGGTTTTCCAAATAAAAGTGTAAAGAAGCACAAACAACATGTTACAAACACAAAGCCCTGCCATCAGTACCTTAATAATAATAATCAATTTTACAGTCAACCCTGTGAAGGCCCCACAAATCAGCTTAAAATATTACAACCCCAAACAAGAGCACCGAGGGGTATTGGAAATGCACTCAAACAAGCGGCCCAAACAAATAGCAGGGAACACTTCCTTGTCTTGAGTTTTCCTGAAGAGACTTCCTGACCACCTGCTGGAACAATACAGAACCACTGGCCCTCCTACAGCAGAGCAGCCGAACAATCAAACACTTGTGAAATGTCAACAGCCATTTGTCAGGCTAGGTGAGCAGAACCTCCTCAAGTCCTCTGTATAACTCCAGTGGCCAAGGGTCTGGGCATATTTGCTAAAGCAGTATCCTGTTTCCCAATTTAATCATATGGAGAAAGTCTGGATTAATGCTCAGGGGAATAGCTGTTGTGTTCTTCAAGTGAACAGAGAGATAAAGCTGAATTGATGGCCTTAATAGTTTTGGTGGAAGGTCCTCTGTTTCTCACAGCCTGTCAAACAGCCATTGGGTTTCCTTCACCCTAAAATAATTAACAGTGGTAAAGTAAATCCTGACTGCTGAAAACTCATTTCACCAAAGACAAAACAACATATATAGAGTGGTCTGGAGGATCGGATGCTACTCGGCTGTGAAAGTTTAGAGTGGAAAGCATTACACAGAGGAAAGGTCAAGTTTGAAGCTTTTCCTTGTCAATGATAACATTTGTCCAACAGAACAGGCTGCGACTAAATATTGTCTGTTTCAGGTGAAAGGTTGAGCTACAAAACCTGCTTTTAGAGACAACATTAATTATCTGCCTCACCTCACTTCAGAATTTTGACAGCTTGACATAGCTGCCCAATAAAAGAAGAGGTTTACTGCTATTTGGCCCGGAAAGCAATAAGGAACACAATTTATGCTCAATAAAATATAAACATGGTAGCTTTGATGATTGATGGTTTGTTTGAAGTGCATTGAAATATTTATTTTGATTAATTGACTCTGGCTGTTTTCCAGTATTTTATATACAAATGACATAAAATACCAAACCAAAATTGTAACAAAATAAAAATTGTAAATGACTTAAGTGATTGTCATTCTGTTTTATTTCTGTAATGATAAGTACATTATCTCATCACGTATGACAGCGTGGGAAGTGTCAAAACAACAAGTCTTCTGGGTGGCGAATTACATTATTACCAGTCTCATTGTTTGCAATCCCAGCTGCGTTGCATTTTTAATGATACATTCTTAAAGGAGACACACCTCTAAACATTCCGCCTCCTCTAACCAAAGTCAATACCTTAGACTCTGTTCTATGGTATATGTTTATAAAAGCTCTTAACAAATAATAAAGGAGACACAGTCCAGATACTGGGTGGGGATTGTTTTGAAACCTTTGCAACAGTCAATGACAAACAGCTCTTGGGCACAGTGAGGACAGCACAAGTGTTCTGTGAATCAGAAAGTAAACAATGGGGAAAAAGCGAAGAGGTTGAGACCTTGACTGGAGACGAAAATAGAGCTAACAGCAACAAATACCTTTACCTCACAACACTCATATAAAGTGAGAGACGCTTTGTTACTTAATGTCTGTTCAGCTAGATGATGTTACTTTCTGAATGGTAGAACGGAATGATTAAAATAAGAATGACTAGTCTAGTAAATTGTGAGTAATGTGACTGTGTCCTGCAGTATAAATGACACCAGACTTTTACCTGTGTCTCTCCTCTGCTTCAGACTCCTCTGGGGCTCTTTTGCTTTGAGGCTCTCCATCCTCAGGTGCCCGGCCCTGTAGTTAAATAACCCATTAACATGAGCAATGAGACAAAACCAAATAATGATCCAAAATTATAATCAAGTTAGCCTGAAGAACACTGAATCAGAGCCAATGCCCTTATGTTCACAATTGAATTTCAGCCTACAAGGGGCCATAAATCAAACATGCAAACTACATTAAAGCAACATTCCAGGTTCAATACAAGATAAGCTCAATCAGCAGTATATGTGGCATAAAGATGATTAGTATATTTTTTTAATCCATGAAAAATATAAGTTAAAATCTTAGCAGAAAGAGATTTAAGGCAGGGATCAACAATGTGCTGTAAATGTAAAAGGTAGGAATACAGGTATGGATTGATAAAGCCTTTTACAATATTTACTTATACACTACACAGCCAGGACACATATTGCATTGTCCTTTGCTAGTCATTTAGCATTCTTAGAATACAAGTCATTCTTACAGCTTACAATGTACTTTCAAAAGAAGGTTTTAACCATGTTTATTGTCCATACCATAGTATTCAAGCTTTTGGGTACAATACAAGATGACAGATGTATTCACCATCAGTTACATATCATTATCAGTTACATAAGTTACACATCATTGTAATACAGTTGTTTTTCAAGACAGTCATGTTTTGTCTTATTTGTTATCCATGAATGTATTCTATTCTATTTTAAGTGTTTGGTCAGGTGTAAAATCAATATTTCCCCTGACAAGCATTTATATTTGCTTATTCACATGCACTTGTTTATAAAAGCACTTTTTACAGATTAACGCATACCGGTTACACATTCACACTCAAGCGTGTACTGTACATACGCGTGAATACGATGATAGTTTATTGGCGTTTGATGTTGTTGTAATCAAATCTTATTCATTATTTTGCCGTTATGATTTTGTAGCTATGTTAATTTATTTTACTTTATAATTTAGTGAAAATGTTAATTTAGTGAAACTGTTAATTTAGTGAAAATGTTATAAGCACTTTTTGCATCTTCCTGCACTGTATATAAATAGTATTTTTTCTTGCTATTTGTATTTGTATCTTTAATATGTGCACAAAAAATCGATTCAAGCAGAATGAAGCAGTAATGCAATGTTGTGAACTGCTTTAGTGTTTTGCTAACTCGCTAAAAAGTTAGCCGTGGGCTTAAATCTCTCTCCCAGCGTCTTTAACTTCATATATTCTATTCTATATCTTTATAAATAGTATTTGTACTCACTTGAAGTTGGCGATCTCGTAACGCTTTTAATCTTTCCTTTCTTTTTAAAGCTTGCTCTTGTAATGAAGGCTTGTCCATTGTAGAACTAAAGCATGGACAACGCAGGATCACTGAATCTGATCGATTACGAGGTCTGTTAACAGGTTACTAGTGGAGCACCGAAAACATCGATTTTGCTATTCAACTTGTCATACTTTAATAGTCTCTAATATATAACTAAAATACATCGACCAATTAAGTTGTGACATAATTAGATATAAAATTATATTCTTAATACATTGGTGTTTATGATGAAACAATGTTGATAAAATGTTAATAGTAACGTCCCCATATGATAACACTGCACATTTAGGTCTAGAAATAGTGATTGTATTTACATCATTAGACAAATTAATTATTTAAAGTAGTTAATAATTAAAAATTATTTAAAATCCACTACAAAGGGTAAATGAGCATTCTAAAAGGAAAATAAAGGTAAAAATAAAATCATATTAAACCACAACAGCTATGATTAAAAATCATAAACCACAACTCGTTTGAATAGTAAAAAGTAGCCCATGCAAACTGTCAAAACAGGCCCACAAACACCCTGAACATGACATGTTGTGGAATGTAGGGCATTGCCATGGTAATACAGCTGCCTCTAGGTCCATCCTCTTCCATTGACCAGTGCTGGCCAAACAGTGTCAAAGATGCACAGTAATGGAACACATACAATGGTGCATTATGACCCCCTCCCAGTACTGCACCAACCATAGTGGATCCATGTGAATTCTGTAATTATATGACAGGTTACATGTGTGACAGCATAAGCACATAGGCAAAAATATGTGTTTCATTGTACAGACTCACCATGGGCAAGACTCCACTATATGGCATGATTCAGATCACACTACTTTATTTATTTTGTGTTTGCATGGGTTCACAAGTGATCCAGTTGGCATATTGTGGATTTTGAAGAATTTTGAAAGTAAAATTGCGCTATTTTACTTACAAAATCTTGAGTTGGTTAGGACAATTGGCAGCACGCTGCCAACTAAACACACCCTTTGAGCGAGAGCATAGTGACAGTTCTGTGATTTAAAACAACAGCACCACCATATTTTCATTTCTGAGAAAGGAATATTAATAACCTAACAAGACATGAAAGGTCTGGTGTACAAGCAAGTGTTGGCAAAGACTAGGAAACAATGTGGGCATAAACTGAATAGCATGATCAGAATGACAATTCTTCCCTCTACTGTACTGCTCTTGTACTCTTGTAAAATAAAACTAATAAACATGAATAATGAGACAGATACCAATTATGAGACATTATAAACAATTCATGATAAATAATAGCGTCCAGCTCAGTTTTAATTCAAAGAAAACCTATATCAAATATTCAATAGGGTTATACAAAACACAACACAATGTGTATTCCATGTTTTCTTATGCATTAAGCTCAAATCTTTCAGATCATGATGCTCTGAGCGCCTTCTTCATGCAGCAGCACTGAGGCTGAACTAAACTGTTCACGAAACTAAAACTCCTCCCGGTGTGTCTTGGTTTGCTCTATACTGCCACTGTGATGCACGAGAGGAGGGGAGTAGAGAGTGAAGAGGGCTCTGCGTGCTCAGACAAGTGCGTTTAACTCCCCTAGAATTCCTCAAACAGAGATGTGCGCTAACACTGCGTCTGATCTGCGATAGTGCTCAAATGTTTCCCTTTACACACTATTTGTTTTCCTCGGAATTGCCATTTTGACCCACCCGCCATCTAAAAGACATGCAACTTTGGGAGAGCTTGGCAACCAGATAGTGGACAGCTGTACAGCAACATGCTGTTTCTCGCAAACAGTATTCCTTGGATCTTTATGGAGTCAAACACTGACTATTTCGTTTGTTTCTCTCTGGATTTATAGTCAAATGGTTTAAGGGAATACGCAGAAGGGCGAGGGAGAATGGCTTCGAAAGAGCGACTGTATGAGCTGTGGATGTTATATTACACTAAGGTGAGTCACTAGCCAGCGATGGCAACCATACGACACCTGTTGGAGTTTATGTTGACTCAATCGGCTGCTACAAACTTGCCACTAGCAATTGCCATTGTGTCGCATCATGCATATAGTTGCAGGGCAAGCAGATCCGTCCCAATTCTTTGCCCTTTTGGGTTGAAACTGTTTCAGGAAGTGCGTTTTTGGTTATTTTTGGAAAGGTTGCGCGTGCACGTACAGTACGAAAACATTGCACGCTCGCTTAATTTTTTATCAATATGCTGTTATAATGCGATTGACTAAATGATGACAATACGATGACTGTATTTTTAGCTAATGCATAACGCCATGTAACCATTTCTGTTTACACTGCACACTGAAGATTTAATGTTTACCTGTATGAGTCAGGTGCTGCCACTTCCTGCACACTTTTCTCATTATTGGTATTAGCAGATATTGACCTATTTATTACAGATGAGGGTTTGCAGGATCGTGTGGTTTGTGCATTAAACCTAAATACAAATAAACACAAGTAATATAGATTTTACACTCAGTGTATTATTTAATGATTTAACTTCTAAAAATAAAACAGAAATCATATGTAAAAGTGTTTATAATATATGTAAATCGTGCACTGTGTGTAATTGCTAAAATTATTTAGATTTAGGCCACTTATAAATACGAAATGGTCATGCGTGCCCCAAGGAGAACCCATATGTTGACAACACCCTCTGGTGGTACATACCGAACGACGATGTTGTGCACATGTATAGATTTGGTGAGAGATTATTGAACTATAGATGCGAGCGTCCATGTTTTCGGCAATATTTAAAACTCTGTCATGACGGCCAATTTACAGGTCAGCAGCTCAAGTCAGCTGTAATGCCTCACTACACCAAGTATTCTTTATGAATGGCTACCATGGTAACCGCAACAGCAGGTGCAGGATACCAGAAGCACAAGGGATCACCATAAAGAATGCTTATAGATCACTGTTTTAATTGTGCGACATGCACTGCTTAAAGTTATTATATGAATAGCAGATTGCATTGAATATGAGCCTTATGAATTATGCAGTAATGTGTCAATCTGTCTTGCCTTTGGCAAAGTTCTCCAAATAGCTTGGAAAAGCTTTTATACAGTTATAATCCTTTGTTATAATCCATTTCAATTTATTCAGATGTATAACCTCACATGTACAGCTAAAAGAGATTCACACCAGACAAGCAATGTAGATGGACTTGTTCTGCCAACTTGCAGCAGGAATATGGATATGCCTTTCTTCATACAAACACTGCCAAAATAAATAAATTTTAAATTTTCTATGAAGCATTGATAAATAACATCATTATGTCGTTTCATGTGTTCTACTGTGACATGTGTAATTTTGCACACCCATATGTGGGTTTGTTTTTCCCGGCATGGTTGACACAATGCATTCCAATGTTTTAAATCTTTTTGGAACACCCATTTTTTTGCCTCTGATGGTTACTGTTTGCTGAGAGATCCTAACTTGATAAGGGCCTTATTTGTTGCTCATGGGCCTACAGTGTACTCTGTTTTAAACACATTTAAAGCTCTCCTCACCTATATGCTAGTGATTTGACTGGACTTGACTTTGTGTCTAACCAAATTGTGATACGGTCCTCTGTGAAGCTTTTTTGTGTGTTTTGACTGAACACCACACGTTTTCCTTTAATATTGTTAGTATAATTACAGTAGATATGACATCAAATTTTGGTTCCAGGAGTTTATTCCAAATGTGACATTTTAAATGTATAAATACTATGCATGATCTGGCCGCCCAGCATAAGAACTGAATACTGTGTCCTCATCAGAGGCAACAGTACCCAGTCGTAGAAGAGCAACTGTTTACTGTCATGCCATTCCAGTAATCTTGTTGTACTGTACCAACCATGGTGTGCCAGCCTTTTCTTTGCTTGGCTGCTACAGCAATGCTGTCAGACCACTTCCTGTTGAGTATGCTGTTCAGAGGACAACACTGATGTGATAAAACCACTTCCTGTCTTGGTTGCTGACATTGGTAACCTCCCAGAACAACCTGTTTTTGAGTTGTCAGACTCATGCTACACATTGACATCCCAATTTGGCTGAAGCCTAATTGAGGAAAAGGTTTTAAAAAAATAAGAAGCTTGTTTGTGTTGTGATTTTTGGTGTTTTTAGGGTTGTGGAAGACCATTTTGTGGACTTATGTACAACGGCGCTTGAGTAATAGCCTTTTAAATGACTTTCTACATACAGCAGTAATAGTTCACTCAAAAAAGAACACTCACTTTATTTATTCAACCCTATGTCATTGAAAACCTGTATTATTTTTCATCTTTCTGAAGTATGACAGGTAGATGGAAATTTCATATGCCCAAGCTCCAAAAAAGGTCAAAAAAGCCAAATAAAAGTGGCTCATTGTTCATTTTACAATAATATATTCCATTAATATGACATTTTTTATTGATTCTAAGATACTGTCATCAGCTGCTATTTCTGTTTTATAGTTGAAGTAAAAGTGACATATTTGTCAGGGATGGTAGATCATACCTGAAATGTGACCTCTGCATTTAACCCATTACTGGGAGGAGTGAACACACACTGCAAGTCATGGACACGTACACTGCCGGCATTGGATTTCGAACCAGTAACCTTCGGTTACAAGTCTGACTCTCTAACAACTAGAGATGACTAGATGACTCTAACAACTAGAGATGACTAGATGACAACTACACATGCTTATCTGAGGAGGTGACTGACTTGGCAGGTGTGTATGTTTTTACAGACAACAAAAATCACTGTTGATCTGAATAGATCCAGTATATTGTCACAACAGAACGAGTGGCCTTGTGTAGGCAGCCGAAGAACAATATCACCCACCTAACTTCTTTAAACTGCCATTTTGTGGCTTTGTCATGTACCTGTAGGTCGAGTTTTTGAGATTTACGTCACGTTTAGGAAAAATGATGAATACAGGTGCCTTTATTTTACCTTAATCTTGTGTGAATGCTAGCGTTTCGCATGGGAGGGTCTTTAAAGCATTTTGCTCTTTTGTTCTATCTATACCTGCACATTCTTGAAAGCAAATAAGAACGGGTAAATCCTTAGATTCCCCGGTGTGGTGGAGCAAACATAAGGCAGCTTAGAGGTAACAAATCCACAAAGCCTTTGTGGTGTATATTTAAATACATAAATATTTGCTTATTGCGATTCAGCATTTATTTGCCATATGTTTTTAAGGCGGGGGGTGTTTTGTCTCTTCATTAAATATTGCTAATGTGGAATGCATCTTATTGTGTAATCCAGGCTGTCCAGTTGTTAAATGCAGTCTAATCAAGAAAAAACAATCAATGTGTAATTTGACAAATGTAAGAAACTACATGTCAGAAATGTTCTAATATTGATTTTACTTTCCTTGCTGATATTCAATACATATTTTGGAGGTTATTAGATGATTATCACTTAATTCATCATTTAAACGTAGAACCTCAATTTAGCACTACTGTACAAATCACCAATAGTGTCCAAAACCACCCAGTAATGATGTGTTTGTCAGTAGACTCAGGAGCTTTCTTGGACTCATACAGCTCATGATGTGCCACCAAATAATTGTCTAGTGGCAAGATGGGTAACATTTAAACAGACAGGAGAAACCCTAAACCTTGTTTTAGAGTGCAAATTACAAACAGAGCTGCAACAGCAGATGAACATGGACTAAAAAAAGCTCCTGCTACTTCCTTATTTTCTAATACGTTTATGACTTTATTTAGTTTAGTATTTAGTATGAATCATTGATACACTAATCACTGTGTCAGCTGTTGAAAACGACAGAGGATGTGCAAAAAAACCTAGTCTGAGTAAACCAGAACACGGTGGTCTTTAGACTAAGCTTTGACTTTAACCTTTTGCATTGATGTGACAATGCTAGCATTTACACAATGGCTTTGTTGTTTTGTTGCAAGATGCTGTAGATTGCTTTGTCTGTATCTGAAGATCTGACACCGGAACGTCTATATGTAGAATATCACACAGACCACTTGACATTATAGCTCTTTCCAGAACCTGGTCAGCTGTTTACCTGTGCAGTAGTTTAAGGCATTATACAGTAGGCCCTCCAGAATGCTTTATTTTGGCCAAAATTTCTTTTAATGTTAATATGTGCTAAGACTGCAATTAACCATAACCCCACACAGTTGAAGTCACCTTGCCACTATGCCACTGTATATGGAGAGGGCACATTTTTTATATGGCTGGTTTTGGATATGCTAAACTATTTCATACAGATTTTTAAAGAAAGATTTTTAAAAAACCTAGGTGGAGGGATAAGTCCAGGCCGCTGCTCTCAAGGAGCTCCAGTACTTTCCGACACTTCCCTGCGGGACTGTTCAACTATATTTAGCCTGTTTTGACTCATTTAGCAGCTTCTTATATCTGTCAGAAGGCTAATCATCGAGAGCTGTAATTCAGCAACACTACTATTCAATGGTATGTAATAACACTGTTGTTTATTCTGTATTATGTAGCCTGTGGTGTCTGTTCTTTTGCTTTGTTTCGCTTTATATTGCCTGTTTTATTGTCTGCAAGCTAATTAAAAGGAATTGATTGTTTACCTCTGTTTTCTCAGTTACCTCGGTTGTTTATATGTATGCCACACAGCACACGTTTTTAATTAGGTCCATCTGCATACGCAGCCAATTTGTCTTTAATAGCTATGATAATGGTTGAATCTTAAAACATTTTAAATGTGTGTGGCCTGTCGATGATCTTTTGGGTTTTTTCACTTGTATCCTGAGGCCTGTGTGTGCTAACAGTGTGCACAATTAGCACAAACCTAGAGAAAACCTCTCTTTGTATCCGTCCGGCAGCTGCGGGCGGTTGAAGCTGCTGTGAATCTCAAACAGAGTGATTTACCATCTTCAGGGAACTATCAGACTAAAACCGTTACTGAACTGAAATGAGTTAAAAAAATTCTGCATTAATCTTGGTTGCTTAAATTATACGTAAATCATACCAAAAGGTAGTTAAATAGCACGTACTGGCCATAAAACGGTACCAATTGGGGTTCCATTACTTTTTTAAAGTAATAAAGACACAAATATTTCTGTAATAGGTAACAAAGACACAAATGTTCAACTATTAAATTTGTTAGAATTTGTTTCTAATATGTAGCATTAAACATGATAATTCAGTGTTAGATCAACTAATATGTTACATCAAGAAATATGTAACGTGACAACATGAATTGCAGATGGCCGCAGCATATAGTGGTTTTGACGTTCCTAACTGACCTATCCCACTTTTTCAGTTCTGGGATTTGCATTAAAAACATTTTAATTTCCCATTATTTATAAAATACATTAATTGCCTAAAACCGTATTGCCTATTGCTGTTGTTTTTCAGTTTATCTGAAATGAAGCAACATTTAGTAGCAGATAATCTGGTGGTGTAACAGCAGATGCGAGAATACCTGCCCAGCGTGTAGACCTGATTTTTTAGTGTGGAAGTACAATTATACCATTTCCTGATTCTTAAACAGTTGCCTAGCAAAGAAGAAATTTGGAAAAAAATGTCCAGAAACGTTTCCAAACGAACTTGATTGTTGTAGCCTTTCTGTAAATCTGCCATTCCCGATACAGGAAATCTGTGTCAAGTTCAAAATCTAATTTACTGGATTCAGCTATGCCAGAGCTTAAAATAGAAAGCTCATTAAGGGTGATGATATAAACAGCATTGCCACTACGCCCACAGAGACACACTACTGGCATTTTACCCTGTTAAACTCGGCACTTCAAGCCATCAGTTGTCACACTCAGAACTAACTCAGATCTGCTGAATGTCTTTGCTATAGGAATTCATAAACTTCATTTCCAAAAAAGTGCTGGTTCATGCCTGTGTTCAGGTCATAACATGTCACTTCCCTCTGACTACTGATTCATACCAGTGATGGAGATGTTTGTTGCTCAATCTTCAGGTTTCCCTCTAGCTACGGCTGGAAAGCCACATCAGATCTTTATGCTTTTTGCGGCTATAAAGGCCTGCTATTACAAGGCTGTCAACCACAGGCTCTGCACCACGAAACAAGTGGACCGTCTGTTGCACAAGTGGGATTTCAACTTTATAAGCTTTGCAGTGTCACGGCATTGTTGCTCAGTCTTAGACCGCATGTTAATATACAGTGACATTGTTACTGTACTGCTCTGCTTAAAGGAATAGATCTCATAAAAATTAAAAAATATCATTCATTTATTAACCCTCATGTCATTCCCAATGCTGTTATATGCTGTTGTTTTTTAGTGGAATTTTGAAGAATCTCCATACACATCTTTGTCCAAGAGGACACAAAGTGGCATAAATGTACCATAAAAGTTTTCAGTATGGCTCATTGCTAAAGCCATATGACAGCAGTGAACCTGGTCAGTCCAGTTCCTGAATACATTTTTTGAGCCAGTTTTATTCAATGAACCTATTAAAATATTCATATGATACTTTATGACCTTTATGATACTGTGATCTTTATGATATGTTTTTTGTCATTTTTGGTATCTAACAGATGTGATGACTATAAAAAATGTTGTACAGTAAGGGAATGAGATTTGTGAAAATTGCTCAAAATGTCTCTTTTGGGGTTCCAAGAAAAAAAAAACATACAGGTTTTAAAGGACATGAGGGGTAAGTTAATAATGACCACATTTTCGCTGAACTGTTGTAATAACAACCCACCATTAAAGAGACTGTGTGATGTTGTCAAAGTCTGAATCCGGTTCACTTTGACTGGAGTTCCCATCACTGTTTCCAGTGAGGTGGGACTAGTAGTAGTTGTAGTAGTAGACTTTACTAGTGAAACAGTAGCAGTTTCAGGGGAGAAAGAGAACTGGGTGACGACAGGCCCAGCCGAGCGTAAAGAGGAAATGCGCCTCAGATAAAGTGACTTGCCATTTCCTGGTGGCTTGACAGAGGCATAGACAGCAGAGAGCAGAAAAGAGCAGAGACACGTTAGCCAACATCTCAGAGCATGTCTAAATGTAAAGGACTTATGAATGGTTCTGAGGGTTCTACACGTGGACACATTCTGGAGTTTTAATCAAACTGGTGGGGGCTCGGCAGAGACTGGGGTATTAAGTGCCCCTCCACCGCACATCACCTGCCATGAGAAATGGACTGGCCCCTGTATGAAAGTCAACTGGTAACATTTTCTCTTTTCTGTAGCTCAACCAATAGAGCACCACACTATCAATTTTATGGGTTTGATTCCCAGGGACACTACCAAGGTTATGGCTTTGATTCCCAGGGAACTTATATAACATCAAATGCATACTTTGAATGCTATGTAAGACACTTGAAAGTGTCCGCCAAATGCATAAAAGTGTGTGTAAATATAATGACTGCAAGTGCGCAACTCTGCTTTTATATGTTTGAAAACTCCTCTTTGTATTGTGATATCAAAGTGTGTATCTGTGTGTTTTATGGTGTAGCTGCAGACAGTCTGACTTCCTCTATATGAGTGGGCGGATTAAGACATATTATTTTAGCTAAGCATAGCTCAGTGCTCTTGTGATGTTGCTGTGCGTGTTGGCTCACTCTGAAACTCATACCTCGGCAGAACTTATCTCGATCAAAGATGAATAATATCTGTAGTTTCTTTGATTCATTGATGATGACTTTGAAAATGAAACATCAGAATTGTGATTGTGCTGAATTCTGGTGTTCCACAGCATAGCTGCATGTAATGTTGTGCTATATACGTTTATCTTATTAAATTACCTAGTGAGGAAATATGATCTCTGTTTACCCAGGCCTTCTGTTGCAGTTATAATGGAGCCATGAGCTCAGATAGCAGGCCTACAGCGTGACTGATGGTTTATACTGCTTTGCTGGCATTAGCTTAAGATGTAACACCCAAGTCACCCCTTAGCACTAAGCCATTACCAGCTTTGCGTTCTCCAGCTCATATTTGAGTACAGGAAAGATAAAACAAAGGATCTAATGCTTTTCATCGCAGAAAAAATGGTCCTTGACAACAATTTGATCTGTGTACGTCACTGAAGACACTAACAAACTACAGATAAATTGTTAATATCATGTACCAAATATGTTGTTTTTAATATAAGTATTTAAATCATTCACTTGTGCAACCAATTCTAATGCAAGAACCATGGGCGTCACTTTTATTGATTGCATAAACAATATTCAATGTTCGCACATCGCACAGGTTGCATACTCTGTAGTTTCCTGTTGTGTCGACAGCAGTCTGTGCATACTCTGATTTTAAAGATAGCACCCAGTCATGCTTTACTGAAACCTTGCGGTATAAAGGCTTACTATCAGGGTCCAGACTGTAATGCTCACCAATGTTTACTTGTGCGAGTAAAAGCTAACTTTGAAGAATAAATAAATCTAATTGGTAAGTAACTTTATTAGGCTCTGACATGCGTGACTCAAATCTGAGACATACAAACCATCTAAAGAATGTGTATGTGTACTACATGTTTTATTTCTCCAAACCTCTGTTTTTCAATACATGTGAAATTATCTTTGCCTGTTCTGTTTTAAATATGAGGAACAAAATCACAATGTTTTTGTCACAAGTGCAGTTTCATTAAGAAACAAAGACAAAGATTTTATTTTGTCACAAGTTCAAGGAATGAACAGCTATCATGGCTAGTAACAACTTAAGTTAGAAATATTAGCCAGTAAGAAATATTAGCGGTTAGCAAATTTTCTCAATTTATTTGTCATTTTGTCTATAGCCACACAAAGTCACAAACCGATTTGCTTTATCTGTTGATGCTAATTATCTCTGTCTGTCTTTTAGAAAGATGTGGGCTACCTGCAGCAGTGGTTGGAGGCGTTCGTGGCATCTTTTGAGAAGGTCATTGATGTGCAGTCCATGGAGCCGCGCCGGTGAGTCAGTCACATGCTGACCTATCAAAATGTCAAGGGCACAGGGAGTTTGATCTGTAGGTGGTCCATACGGAACTCCATATGGACTATGGTGGTATTTAGTGGCCTACATTTGTTTCATTGCTTACCATTTAACAGTTGAAGAAGAAAAAATCTTTTAAGTGCTTTTATTTTAATAGAGAGATGTGTCTCTCTATTAAAATGACACGCACCCTTGAGAGGCATGCACCCTCAATATAGTATGTCTTGATATAGTATACACCAGCCATGGTCGATATTAGCGAACATTTTCCAGACATATTTAACCTTGGTGCTTGTGTAGAAAATATGGGTTTGATTCTGGATTATGGTGCAGTAATCTTTCTATCTGCAGGCTGGAGGAATGGAGTGCCGATGTGCCTCTCATCCCTAAAGAGGTACTGGTGCTCCTCAGCACCCAGCTATGGCACAGCGCCCTCCATCTGTCAGGGCAGGACAAAAACAGCACTGCTCCACACCCTCTGCTCCTCATCAAGTTCTTCATCATCATCTGCAGGTCAGCTACCACTGTGCATCCTGGTCTTTGTGATAATGCCTGTGTCTAGGTCTCCTGTTAATTAGCTTCTTTCTTTAAGCAGCAGGGGTAAACCATGACAGCTGTTTTTGCATGAGCGCATTTCTCATATTAAATTAATGATAATACAAGTTCTGAAGTGAATCTGTTGAAATCTCACTTGCAGGAATATGGAGAACATTGACTCTGAGAAAACCCCGGGGTTTGTGTTCGAGACTGTCAAGCTCCTAAACTTCTGCTTAACCCAGGTAAGAAGTTGAAAAGTAATCTGGGGCCATGGCTCAATGGTTAGCACTGCTGCTGATGCACATTGATAAGGCAAGTTCAATCTGACTTGCATACTTTCCTGATCCCATCTCTTCATCTTATCAAGAGAGAAATGTGGCAAAACCAAAAGTTGGAAAGTCTCTAAAAGTATTCTGTTTGCATTCTTTAGTGGAAAGATTTTAAGGCTAGTATAAATTTAGGTAACATTTACCAGGTCAATCAAATGAAGCTTTTGTTGATGTTAATTAGTGGTGCTTGCTACAAAGGTGCTACAAAGTTATATGATACCTCAAATCATGCTGCTTCTTGAACAGACGTGTTGTTTTCCTTTTTGGAAAGTGATCAGATTTTTCTTCTGAACAAACAAAAAAAATCTTGTAGACTTGAATTCAAAGAGAAACTCAAGCCATATGTAAGGACCAAAGTATCATAGATACTTAGCGTGTGGCACTAGACCAGTGAAAAATTGCTTAGACAGTCAATGTAAGCAGTCTGTGGACGTCCTGTCTGATGCAGAGACTCATCTGTCATAAATTATTATATATCTATTATATTTACTATGTATGCACTTGTGGTGTTGGTATTGGTTTAGAACTAACAGAACAGGTTAAATCAGAAAGCTATGGGTGGAAGTCTTTTGACCTCGACTGTATTCCAAGGAATGTTTGTCTTTGTCTTCATGATAACAAGCCAAACAATAGAAAGGTTTGTGTGTTCACAAGACTCATTCAAGCGTGTGTGTTACAGCTGAAGAAGCAGCCAGATGATCAGACCACTTTAAAGTCAGTGGTACAACATGGCCTGCTGCTGTGCGAAAATCTCTTTGACCCTTATCAGACGTGGAGGAGACGGCAGGCAGGGTGAGTGTGTGTTGGCTGAGAGTGTGTGTTGGCTGAGAGTGTGTGTTGGCTGAGAGTGTGTGTTGGCTGTGTGTGCGTGTGTGTGTGTGTGTGTGTGCGCGTGTTTATTGGGCTGGGTGTTAAACGTCAACAGGAATGTGTATGAGGCATGAGAGCAGCAGGCCCTGTTTCAGCTCCACTTTAACAGTCAATAACACACCCAGATCTCACCTGCAAGTCCTTAGAGCCTTCTTATGCGCAACTGACTAAATTACACACACCATAAATTCCCAACAGCACATAAGCCATGCTGCGGGCAACACTGTTCTACCCATCCGCCAATATAGCGTTATATAGCACTCATCTTATAAAACAGTTCCAGTTTTAAAATCTGATTGGAAGAGCAATTCAGATTTTGACCAAAAATTAAACTAAGAATATCAATGTATTAACAAAAAAAAGGAAGAAAACACTCTTTAATCCTTGTAAAATGACTGTAGCACACAGCCTCTCGTGACTGTTTGTGTCAGTAAATATTTCATAAAATATGTTTAATTATCACGTATTAACATAAAGCACATTGATGTGTGTGTATTGTAGAGAGGAGGTCAGTATGCTGGAGAGAAGCAAGTATAAATTCTCTCCTCTTCCCCTGCCTGAGGAACTTCCTGTGCTGTTCCACGGTACGTCACACATTACTGTATTCCAATGCTGTGCATCCCGGTTGCTCCCTCAAAGTTATCACACTTCCTGCATCCCAGGAGACAAAATGTCTTGTTTGTAACAAAATAGTGATTTGATCCCTACAGTCTGAATCCATAGTGATTAAGGACTCTGTTTTTCTCTTGTTATTTGTTATTAAATGTTCTCTGTTTATTGTTTATGGCTGGTTTAACAGTGGAAACTGATGTTAATTTGTCAGTTATGCTCTGTGTAGATGCTACACTGAAACTGAAACGTATACACATATAGGGAGATATCTGCATCGCTCTGAGCTTCATTAGTTTATGAGCTTTTTGATTTAATGCATAGGACAGTCTAGACCAGTGGATCTCATCTTTTTTGATTTCAAGACCCTCCCATGCCCTCAGTGTTTGAGAAACACTGGTCTAGACAAGGAATGCACCAATGCTGGATTAGTATAACACTGATACTGAGACAGTTGGAAACAGTTAATACTGGACCTTTTCTTTGGATAGCTCTGGGTGTTCATTTGAAGCACATGGTCTTTCTGTATGGAAGACGTTTCCTGTTTTGGAGTCTTTAATCGAAGAGATTTCTTTGTGTCGCAAATGGTTTAGACATTTAAAAAAATAAGGATTGCACAAAAGATGCACAGAATTTTGTGTCTTGTGACTGAATGACTGGTTCCACCCACAGACAGCCTGCAGGACAGTGATGTCATACCAGAGCCTCTGGTGCTGAGGCTGGTGCATCTACAAGGGGCCGTGATCAGTGGATGCAAGGTAACCTCACTTGGCATCTCTCTCAGATGATCTGACAGTGGTCAGATGAAAGATCAGCATTCACATGATAAATGCATAGAACTTGAATTGCATTACACATTCATCTATGTGTGTGTGTGTTGCAGAGGAATGGGCTTCTCTCTATCACTCCCCAGGCTGTAGAAGACCTCATGTCTGTGCTGCGATCCTGGTGTCTCCATCTCACCCCGCCCTCACAGGAGCCCAGAGAACCTCAGCTGCTCAAAATGACTCTACGGTGCCTTATAGCAATGATCCACCTGCTGCACTCCAGCAGCCCAGACGAGAGGCAGGTGGAGATCCGGACCGTGCTGGACAGCTACTTCCAGCTGCTCAACTGGACCCGGCCACCAGTCAGCCAGGAGGAAGATATTCTGGTCTGGGAGGATAACCTCGTCGTCCTGCTTGAACATATGCTGAGTAAGAACATATTTCCCATCAGCATTTTGTTTAATCTAATTCTTAAGTAATTTTGAAGGGTAGCCATGATTCAGTACATCAAAATACATCTTAAGATCTCACCTCTAAAGGTCATTACATTGTAAGTACATATTTTCATTCTGCTTTATTTTGTTTTGCAATATTACCCAAAATTCAGATCTCAAATTATTCAATGACCACATCCTGAGGAAAGGGTGATTACATGGGCAGGCACACTGGATTAATCTAAACACCAGACATCACTTAACATAATCCAAACACTAACGTGCATTTGTGTATCTAAGAGTAAGACTGGTCTAGATCAGTGGTACAATATATTATGTAATATTAAATGCTGTTTAAAATAGTGTTTGGTCGACTACAGCATGTCACACTATAGGACATGTCAGCTTCCCCCAAAGTATTTCATGTCAGCTACCCATTATGTGACACTGTACTATGATGTAGTTATATGACTGCTGCTATTTTGCATGAAGGAAAAAAGTTTTAGATTATACAGTACAGACCAAAAGTTTGGACACACCTTCTCATTCAAAGAGTTTTCTTTATTTTCATGACTATGAAAATTGTAGATTCACACTGAAGGCATCAAAACTATGAATTAACATATGTGGAATTATATACATAACAAAAAAGTCTGAAACAACTGAAAATATGT
>JAZGTI010007634.1:0-21367 GCA_036877585.1 Botia kubotai
AATTGCTGCTGTTTTGAAGGCAAATGGTGGTCACACCAAATATTGATTTGATTTAGATTTCTCTTTTGTTCATTCACTGCATTTTGTTCATTTACAAAAATAAATGTTTAACACTTCCATTTTTGAAAGCATTCTTTGTTTACAGCATTTTTTCACACCTGCCTAAAACATTTGCACAGTACTGTATGTAACCCTCATTCCCTGAAGGAGGGAACGAAGACGTTATGTCAACAAACTGACATATGGGGTCCCTGTGGAAAACGCTGAAAACCGACCCACGTTACAGGCTAAAATGCAAGTACGGGCAGGTGAAGCGTGCCTCTGTACGACAGCTTACCTGCCTCTGTAACCTACCCAGTGCTCTACACAGGCAAACTGTCGCAGCCCAGATGGATGGGGAACCTGGTCGTGGCAATTGTTCCTGTTCCCTCCAGGAGAGGGCACCTCAGTGCACAGGTCTTTCTCTCTTAGTATAGGTACGACAAACACTGGGGGAAATGCACGTTCCAGAGAAAGGGCATTGCGGAGACCACACCCTACTAAAAGAGGTAATATGTGGAGATGAGGTATAGACAAGGCAGTACTACCTATGGGAAATGTCTCTGTGCAGGTCCTACCTACTGGGATGGCTCATTGTCCACAGAGACTGGCAACAGTACAGCATCAAGGGAAAGACACAGGTTCACCAATAGGGAAAGCTTATCATGGAGGATTACCAAGGGGGAATTAGTGAGCCTTCGCATCAAGGGGGCACAGCACACCTTGAAAGTACAACAAGTGATGGCAGCCACTATCCAGTGGGCCAACCTCTATTGGAGATGGCCTTTCCCTTCTGCCGAGCTCCAAGCAGACAGAGCTGATCAGAGCTTCTGAAGCTCAGAGTATTGTCCATAAACGCACAGGGCACAAACAGGGGCTGGGTCTGCCTCCTCCATGGGCAGCTCTTGCAGGTTCACCACCTGCCCTGAATGCATGGTGGGAACCTTGGGCACATAGCCAGGCCTGGGTCTCAAGATAACGTGAGGGTAGGCAGGCCCGAACTCTAGGCATTAGTCGCTGACTGACAATGCCTGCAGGTCCCCAACCCTCTTGATAGAGGAGAGCGCGGTCAGGAGTGCTCTCTTGAGAGACAGACGGGCTTGACTGACTCAAGCGGCTTGAAAGGGGCTCCCCATAGCCCAGGGAGGACTATGGAAAGATCCCTAGAGGGAAAGAGGGGCTCCAGGCACCCCTTAGGAACCTGATGACCAGCTCATGCTTTCAGCCAGCTCCGCATTCCTAAATGCTTTTAGGAAACCTTCTACTGCTAGGTGATGGACAGAGATAGTGGCCACGTACACCTTTAGGGCGAAAGTGGACATCCTCTGTTTCAACCATTCCTGCAAAAAGGAAAGCATTGAGCTGTTCGGGCAAGTGCGAGGGTCTTCTCCACAGGAAGAACACCAGTCAGCGAAGAGGCTCCACTTTAAGGCATAAGCCCACCTGGTGGAAGGAGCCCTCGTCTGAGTGATAGTGGCCACCACAACCGGGGGTAGATCACTCAGGGCCTCCACGTCCCATCCAAGAACCATACCTGGAGGTTTCAAAAACCAGGCACGGGTGTCATATAGTGCCCCGTCCCTGAAAAGAGGGTCCTTCCACAGGGGAATCTGCCAGGGAGGGGTTGTCACAAGAAGCATCAGGTCCGAATGGCACAATCAGCAAGACCTGTTCTTCATCCTCCCTAACCTTGCACAGGGTTTGTGCAAGGAGGGTCACTGGGGGAAACGTGTATTTGCACCGGCCCCGGAGCCAGCTCTGTGCCAACACATTTGTCCCGAGGGGGGCCTCAGACAGAGGATAAAACAGCAGGCAGAAGAAGGACTCATGAGAGGCAAACAGGTCAACCTGCACCTCCCTGAATCGACTTCACGTCAGCTGGACCGCCTGGGGATGGATTCTCCACTCTTCTAGGCTTTACAGCTGCCCTGAGAATACGTCGGCAGCACAGTTGACCTTGCCCAGAATGTATGTGGTGCGAAGCGACCAGAGTCACCGCTGACTGTCCAACCAAGGGCTGAAGGTTTGGTGGCAGAACGATGTGACAACCACACGGTGTGTGTGGTGTGAAATGTCCAACCAAGGGCTGAAGGTTTGGTGGCAGAACAAAGTGACAACCACACGGTGTGTGCCACGGCATGATGCCCATTCCAGTACTCGGTCATGTAGCCAGTGCTGCAGTGGTCTCATGCATCAGGCCGAGCGGTGTGACCATGGATGCCATATGCCCCAGGAGCCTGTGAAAGTGTTTCAGTGGGACCACTGTCTTGGCTCTGAACATGTTCAGGCATCGCAGCAGTGACCACGCTCGTTGGAGAGGCGCACCACCATAGTGACTGAGTCCAGCTTCATACCAAGAAAAGAGATGCCCTGTGTTGGGGAGGGCTTGCTCTTTTCCCAGTTGACCTGAAGCCCCAGGTGGCTGAGGCAATGGCCTGATGATGGAACACCAAAGATTCTCCACCCGGCCCTTCTTCGGGGGAAGGAGCGGTGCATACACTTTCTCCTGATAAAGAACAGTCTGGCAGAGCCGGAAACACAGGGGGGAACGTCCTTGCAGACTGGGGGCCAGGCCGTCGCGTGGAGGTGGAATCACACCAGGGCAGGATGTGCCCGCCTCCATCTGCTTTTGGACTGCAAAAACTGTTGGGCAAAGCCCTTGACAATGTCACCAAAGAGGCCACCTTGGAAGATGGGTGCGTTGAGAAAGATAACTTTGTCGTTGGCCCACATCTCCCCAAGATTTTGCCAAAGATAATGCTCCTGTAGAGTGGAGGAGAGCTCCAAGCTCCTCATGCACTTCCGGTAAAAGGCACCGGGGCAGGACGGGGGTTCCCGTGCAGCCCCAGGAACCAGTCCTCCAACCGTGAACACGTCTGGGCGGAGGGCTCCACCTGTAACGCTGAAGGTGATAACGGGTGGCACCGCCACCACCCGACAGCTCTAGCCCCAACGCTGCAGAGGACTGGTAGGTCCGCAAGGAATGACCCAGCAGGAAGTCTCCACAGTGATCTCAAGGTCTCCCAGAGTGCTAACCATCTCTGCTGCCTTCAAGCACATAGCCTGTGCAACAGAGTGGGTAGCAGAGGGAGCTCGATCTCCTAAGGAGAGAACTGTGACCGCAGCTTTGAAATGGGCATGCTATCATGATGAGAGCACAACCCAACCATAAACACCGCAACTGCATGCTTCTTGCCTAGGCATTTAATGCAGTGAGCATGGTCAACAGACAAGGTCAGGAAGTGAACACATCCAGGAACATACGGACAATTCCCACAATGCCTCATACCTGGGACTTATCACTTCCGCCTTCACACCTGGTCCTCATTACCACACCCTATTTAGGCAAGTCTCAATCTTCCACTCGTTGCAAAGTTTTGATTTGCCCCGGCTATAAAATCTGAGTGTTCTTCCCTGCATTTTGGTTTGTTCTGTGTTTGATCTTGGATTGTCTATAGTTTTGCCTGTCTGCCACCTGCCCCAATCTTTGGATTGTGTTTATATTCTGCGATTGTTTACTGCCTGCCCTGACCATTGCCTGTACCTTGATTCTGCCTAGCCTGTGTTTGTTTGCAGGTGATCAACCTCTGCCTGTTTGACTACTCTTAATAAATTCGCTGCAAATGGATCCTTACGCTTCTGACTATTCCATGCAGAAGACTTAAATAATAATCCAGCCAAATAATGATCCAGTAGCCATCTTGCAGTTGTCGTCTATCAGTTGTTGAACTATCGGTACAGGCTTCTCAACTCGCTATGCACCAACATGAGCGGAACCAATTAACCTCTCTCACAGAGAAAGTGTTCAAGGCTCTACAAGGAGTACATCTCGTACCTCCCAAATCGACGACTGTCGCACCACCCACGCCCTGCATCCTGCCACCCACTACACTGTCCTCAGTAAGCCCACATCTTGGCTTTCCAGAAAAATTTTAGTTTTTTTTGCTTTAATGTTCTCTCTTTGTAAGTCAACAACCCTTACAATACCCCATTGAGTCTAGACACATTGCCGTTGTTAGTTCACTGCTCTCTGGAAGGGTGTTGGATTGGGGCGACTGCGGTTTGGAGAATGGATAGATCCATCTTTCATACATTTAAAATATTCCTCCAACAATTCAGAGAGGTTTTTGAACACCCCACAGAGGGGAGGAGCCCCGGGAAACAACTTCTGTCCCTCTCCCAAGGGAGTCAAAACGCTGCAGAATTCGCATTAACCTTTCGCACCCTGGCTGCACAAACCAAGTGGGTAGAGGACACGCTCAAATTATTGTTTCAGAGGGGACTTAATCACGAACTCCAATCAGAACTAGCCTGCCAAGATGAGGGTAGAGATCTGGGAAGCTATATGGAACTGGCCATTCAAATGGATAATCTGATCAGGATTATCCTCTTTCTCCTGGGTCCCGCCAGATTCAATAAACCACAGTTTCCTCTGTGCCCATGCAATTGGGTTATACTTACACAAGGGAAACGCGATCGCCAAATGCAACGTCATCTGTGCGTGTACTTGACTGTGCCATAGATTTAATTCCCAGTGCAATCCTCCCAAAGGGAGGATTTTTTCCCTATCACAGCCAGAAACCTAATAAATTAAAAGCTAATAAATTACATAGAGGAAGAGCTAGCCAAGGGTTTTATCCATCCGTCCAGCTATCCTGCATCCGCTGGATTTTTTTTCAGTAAGAAGACGGACGGAGGGTTTGAGACCCTGTATTGATTACCGAGCACTCAATGAGGTAACCATTAAATTTTGTTTTCCTCTCCTATCTTCAACTATCTTCGCTAGTCCCAGTTGCCCTAGAACAACTTCGCCAGGCAAAGTATTATACCAAACTGGACTTATGTAATGCTTACAACCTGGTTCGCATCTGGGAGGGAGCGAATGGAAGACAGCCTTTTCGACCACCAGTGGACACCATGAGTACCTTGTAATGCCCTTCATCATAGCCAATAGCCCCTCAGTGTTCCAGTCCTTTATGAATGACTTCTTCTGGGACATGCTTGATAAATGGGTGATCATATACTCCAATTCACCGAAAGAACACACTCAGCATGTATAGTCAGTTCTCAAGCGCCTCCTACAGTATCAGCTCTACGTAAAAGAAGAGAAATGTGAATTTCATCGCACCAGTACATCCTTTTTAGGATACATAATCAGTCAAGAGGGGGTTGCAATAAATGAGAAAAAGGTGAAGACTGTATCAGAGTGGCCACAACCAAGAACTATAAAGGAGCTTCAACGATTCTTAGGCGTCGCTAATTTATATCATCAAAGGTTTCAGCACCATAGCAGTTGAATTAAAAAGATACAGTGCCCAATTGCTCTGTTTGCTGTGTTGTCAACAAATCTTTTATGATTATGATATTAGTTAAAAGTACAGAATGTCAGATTTTATTTTGTGGCTATTTCAATACATAAATGTTTTATCAATTTAAGAGAACTACAAAACTTCAACCCTCTATCTAATGTGAACCTAAGTATTGAGACAGTTGACTCATGGTTGTGTTTCTAAGTGATCAGCTGTGTCCTGTTGCATTATTTGTTCACACATTAAAAGCAGGGAATATGTAGTATTAGTTCTGTCTATTGCTTCTGCAGTCTGAAGCTTACATTCGGTGAGAACACACATAAGCCAAGATGAAGATAAGGGAGCTGACTCTGACAGAAAGCAGTGAACAGAGCAATTTTTCCTTTACTGTCCCAATACTTATGAAGGTAACTGTATGTTGTATGAAAAATAAGGAAGATTCCTCAAAAACCCTCCTTTGGTGTCATATCAGTTTGTTTCGAATGGCATATGGGGAAAGAAAATAATGACAGAGTTAACAACTCCTTTAATTTTCATTTATTATCAAAAATGATGGATTTATAACTGGATTTATAACTGTATGGATTTATAACTCTGCCTAAAGATAAAACTTTATACAGTGTCAGATTAGTTTGATAAATTGAGAAAAAAACATGACCAGCCTTGTTCTATGTTTTGCTGTGTGCCAAGTCCAACCTCAGTGAAGGTCTCAATCTCACATGGCTTGTGCTCAATATTCACAGCTATCTATGACACTTTCATCCTTGGTAAATGAGATCTCCCCTGCTAAATACCTCGGTTTTGGCACAATGGGCCACAGACAATGACTATACCTTGCCTAGCTGTATCCACAGCTAGAGGTCGACCTATAACAGCCAGTCAGTCTGCTGTCAGCTTGTGTTCGTCTGTCACTGTACACTTAACTCCTGCTGTTTCCAGTAATCAATACAGGCCTGAAATCATCTACCGTTCTTCACCTCCCACACTAGCTGTTTTGTTCTCTTATCAATAATACATTTTGTCTCCCCTTTTCAAGTCTACACATGGCTGACTCCACGCGGTCCCTTTTGCCAAACACACACCGTGTGCACATACTCTCTCGCGCAACATAGAGTCTAACATTTCTATTGCATTTGCTAATCATTAATCAATAATTCAGGACCCCTCTCCAGTGGAGAAGAACTTGTGCTTCCTGGAACATATGGTAGAAGAGCACCGGTGTTCAGGTTACAGTCTCCTCTTATCACAAAAGGCAGTCAGGAGAAAAAAAAGATGTTTAAAGCTTTTTTTTCCATTTTTGTTCTTTCTTTTTTTTAAGGGCTGACATTTGTTCCTCAGCTTGTTAGTCTTAATGACTACGCGACTCCAGTGGCTATAATAGCCAGTCATAATTTGTAGCATTAGCCAACACGACTGTTATCACACAAGACACTTTTCATTTCCTGTTTGCGAGTCATATTTTGTCAGATGGGCTTTTCTTTGTAACTTGTCTGCCATTCTAAATTTCTCAATTTTTCATCCTAATCTCTTTGGATAATGTGAGATAACTCATTTCAGCAGTCTGGTGGAGGCAGATCCATCTCACATGCACTTGTAGCATTGCTGTCTGCCTGCCTGCCCACCTGTCTCCCACATGGTCTGGAGGTGAGGCTGACCGGTGTGCAGTGGCCTGGGGTTTTGGCTGGCAAAACTTTACATATGGACGCCTCTGTGGGCATCCATCCCTGGTGAAGGATGGCACCTTTCACACTACCCAGTGACCTGCTGGGCTGTTGATAAATCGAGGATAACATTTTCACAACCAAACCTGCTCTCTTTCCCAGGGAAAGCTTTTGTTGTCCAAAAAACTGATGCACAATGTTTCTTTCTATTAGATGTTAGAAATTGATTTTTTCTCTTCTCAGGGATAAAAATTGTTCAGAAATTATTTATATTTTGCTATATAACTTTTTATGATATTAACATAATTATCATGATGTATCCAAGCCTGAAAAGTTCACAATCCCTAACATTTTATGTAAAAATCCCTTACATATTTTTCATGACTCGGCTACCCTGCATAAAAACTTACCACCTCTTTGTTTAATATAATAAGGAATTAAATTAAACCCCTCAAATAAAACCCCGTTTTATTTTTGTTTCTTTTCCACCTCTTGATTCATTTGGAATAGAGTTAATTGGTTTTGGTACTTCCTACTGGAGTTGGGCCTTTGTTTTTTGAGGTGAGTGGCTGGGCGTCTATGTTTCCCCTGTTAGCTCAAACTTTAATTAGATCTGGCAGCTACCTCATAATGATAAATGCTGCAGAGATGAATGGAAATGCAAATGCTGTTGAAGAAGCCCCCGCCATCACTGCCCACTATCATTAACACTTTCCTGCTGTCAAATGTATCATTGTCATGGGAAGGGAGGGGTGGCTGAAGAGGGAAGGGGGTGTCCCGCTGTAGCTCTGCTGGATTACTTACAGGTAAAAGTTAGAGTAGGGTGGGGGAAGGGAAGGTTTGGAAGGGAACGACTGCAATCAGAGTCAAGCAGAGGAGCCCTTTAATAACACTTCTGAGTAAATAATTCTGGGTCTTTTCCCGAAATTATGAATCTGTCCCAATTAACTTTTACTTCTACACTATCCTACACAATTTTGTCGTATAAATTGTACAAGTAGTGTGATCACACTGAAAATATCAGACAGTGTATTTTGACTACCCAGATGATCTGATGATGTATCTGTTCAACAAATATAAAACAAAGCCTGACATTTTATATATTTTATTTTATATTCAGGTTCTTGGGCAGTGCCAGAGAAGAGCTCAGTGCTCGCTGATATTTGAGTCTGATAAAACAGACCCACTCATGGACAACATGTTTCGCCTCATTGCGAAGCTCCAGAAGTGACACCTTAGAGCAGCACTCGCGTGTTCAACATGCAAGAAGTGCTTTACCTGGCCAAGGTGGAGTCTTTGATTACACAGCCTTTACACAAGTCTGTGTGTGTATGTGGATACGCAAGTGTGCATACGCACACACAAGCCTAAGACAGTTGTAGGTGTACAGTACATGCGGGTCTCTTTAAATAGTACACGTTTTAGATTTTTATCCTTTGAGTAAATATTTATAGTTATAGATATGCATATACACTGCATACCTTTGAATAAGTGTGTGAATTTATTCAGGCATAGATGTTATTGAATTATATAGGCTGCAAATGTGTGAGAACACAATTCTGCAAATACACACATTTGTGTGTGTGTCAGAGTGGGTGTCTGGTTTCTCCTCTTATTGCCTATATTAACTATAACCTTGCCAGCATTGTCCTACAGGCCACATTAGGCTGCAGCCACAACAACAAGGGCAACTGTCACACTCAGTGGCTCCTCTTCTTTTTTCCCTGCTAAATTATTTACAGCTCGGTGTCGGACAAAGCTGCCCTGCTTCTACTGTCACGTAAAAGAAACCGCTGACAGATTCAGAACATTCTTTTCTCTTCCCCCCACACAATGCAATTAAACATTTGTCAAAGTTAAAGGAACATATTAAATAAACAACAGTCATTAAATGTATCTAGGTGAAGTGCATTTAATAACAGTATTATGTTTAATTGACATTCTTTTTTGCAAAGATTCCAAAAAAATTAGATATAAGTGAAGTGCATGGTTAAATGTTTACATTATGTGTACTTCATAACAGGGGTGAGTTTTTTTTATTATATAATTTTTACTCCTATTTTGGAATTGCCCAGTATACTTTTTATCAATCAATGTTAACAATAGTTGACCAATAGTTAAAACAGTACAAAAGGGGGACCAAATGTATAAGTATAGTAATACCTTTCTGCAGACATTTCAGCTTATAAATCATACAGAATGATCTCTTTTTAAAAACCTAAAGGTGCAAAAAGTTTTCTGTGAGGGTTAGTTTTAAGGTAACAGAATACACCATTATGTCTGTGCAATGTCCCCATTAAAAATTAAAACGTGTGTGTTTGTGGAGGAGGTTAATTATATTGAAGCTCTATATTGGGGACAAATTTTTACACAAATTTGTACCCAAAAATCAGCAAAACGTGACGGGGTTAGGTTAGGGGAATGGAGACCTTATCAGGCTGGCTCAGGCCCAGGCACAGGTCACACACATCTACCTTTGGGGACCAGCCAGCACAAGGGAAATGAGGGAAATTGATTATTAAACATACTAAATGATGAAAAATGGAAAAATGCAAAAAAAAGGTTTCTGTGAGGGTTAGGTTTAGGGATATGGTTAGGGAATAAAATATATGCAGTTATGGAAAGTACCCAGAAAGTGTGCGTGCGTGTGTGTGTGTGTGTGTGAGAGAGAGAAGGGTGATTTTACCTCAGAGGGCATTTCACTCATTGAAAGGTGAATACAGGGCAATATGATCACCTCTTACACTTGATGTGCCCAAATAAGCACTGCAGAACATTACAGATGACATTATAAGGGAGGCTGGGGCTAGTTCTATCTCAAGTGTTTTATTTTTAAATTAAAATGTAATTTGAAGGTCTAATTTAGGCGAGTTTTGAACTAGATATTTAAAACCAACATACAAACCCCCAGCTAGACATAACACTAATTTATGACATTTGACTTAAAACTTCATAATTACTGAAAGTAATTACTGATGCAGCCTTGATAACAGCAGATATAAACATTTAAAATGTAAATAATTGTATATTTCACTTATATATTCACAAATCTACATCAATATGTTTTTAAAATCTTTAACAACATTGCACTCAAAGCTGCATCCATTATTTTATTTATTTTATTTTTGTGCCCGAATGATAATGTCCCAACCCACTTGATTGGCTATAGAAAGTAACAATTCAACATTTGCAGCTCTTATGCTAAGCCTAAAAAATGCAAATTTATCAAATGGTACAAAGCTTTAGATATGTATAACAACAGCTTCCTGTTTCAGCAGGAAATCAAACCAGTTTATTGGGTCTTAAAATAAGTTTTAAAATAAACAAATGCTTGCACATTTTTATTAAGGGTCAGTGAAAAGTTCCTCTACTTCGGCTGAATACTGTGAGCATATTGAAGGGCCGAGACAATAATTGTGTTCTGTGTAGTCAGCAGAGGACTCCAGGTTAAACTGGATAGAGAGGGGCACAGCACATAATGAGAAAGTTTAATATCCAGTCACCTGCTGGGATGTTGTATCTGTAGCCTTGTTGGATATGTTTCTAAGCACTGAGGAACATGTAGCTACTGATGATTTCGCTCACTGCTGGTAAGTGGTTCCCTCTGCAATTATTAGAGCCAGCTGGTACCACTGCTAACTCCAAGGTTTAATCATGAACGGTCAACGAGATAAATAGAAGAAAATGCTGAGTGACAGGATGCAGAGAACACCAGTGTGGCTTTGACTGCAAAGTCAAGCTAAGCCAGTTACTGTAGGAACATTACCATCTATAAAAATAGGCTGCTTGTTTTGATTCGATCACATTGTAAATGTTAAGAAATTAACAATATATCTTCCATAGACAAGATCAGTGTGAACAGGCTATGTTACTGATTAACGTGAGAATGGTTAAATGGCTAATTTACGGGAGTGCTACTTTCACGTTCAGAGCTATTTGTTACAGCTGTCCTTCGCAGCCAGACAATGAGATCATCTAATGAGGGACCTTATTCGTAATCAAATCTGTCATTAACTATTTATTGGATCAAAAGTTCATTGGCCATTGTTGCTGTGTCAAGTAGAGCTTTAGGGCCTTACAGAATGAAACTAAATTAGAATGGGGAGGTGCTGCTTATAAATTATTTCCACCAGACTGCTCTGCTTACCGTCGCCCGTCCAGGTGGATGTCATTGGAGTGACTAGCAGGGAAGCAGCTTAGCATCACTCACTGGGTAACCAAATCACCAGCTGTGCCCTGGCAACCCGGCCCAGGCCAGGAGCCATATGAGACTGACATAGCAATATGCATGGAGTGTCATGGCTTTTGCAGCTTGGGATGATTGTGTGATTGAATTACATACCAGACGTGTTGTATTAGCAGTGATAGACAAAGAGGATACATTTCTAAAAACACATTTCTGAATATTGATTTACCTTAACTGAAGTCATTATGAATTATTGATCATTTTCATTTTGAGGCTTTCAAATGCGGTGCACTTGGTTATCTGTTTAGGCCATTCTGAATTGCTCATTAGTCAACAATCATGTGGAGTTTAGAGAAGGTAAAAGATTTAGCAAGTTCTTTTAAAATAATCCATTCATTTCTTTGTGTTGGTTCAATTATAAGCATGAGACATAATTCCTTAGATATCCAAGTAAAATGGAAATTTCAGCCTATTTCAAGTATATCTTTGATGTACTGCTTTTAATTTTATTTTTTGGTCTTAATAGCATGCTATCATACTCTTACTGTTTCTGGGTGAATACTAGTTATACCGTGCATAGTAGGTACAGTTCCCTTTCAGTCAGTCACGTTCGACATTATGTCAACGAACTGACGTATGGAGTCTCAATTGAGTAGAGACACCATACTCCTTGACTATCACCTTTGAGTAGAAAAAAACACGCAGATGAACATTGAACATTGTTCAGAGGCATCCCCTTTACTTAAGTAGTGGATAACGAACAAATGAATTATTTGATCTTTGAAATGCCAGGACATTTTTTCATATGATTGGAATCAAAAAATGTAAATCTGTTTTATTTCTGGAAACATGCATACACTATATTGCCAAAAGTATTTGCTCATATGAACTTAAGTGACATCCCATTGTTAATCCATAGGGTTCAATATGACGTCGGCCCACCCTTTGCAGCTATAACAGCTTTTGTGCATTTGTGAGGTCAGACACTGATGTTGGACGAGAAGGCCTGACTTGCAGTCTTCGCTCTAATTCATCCCAAAGGTGTTCTATCGGGTTGAGGTCAGGACTCTGCAGGCCAGTCAAGTTCTTCCACACCAAACTCACTCATCCATGTCTTTATGGACCTTGCTTTGTGCACTGGTGCGGTCATTTTGGAACAGGAAGGGGCCATCCCCAAACTTTTTCCACAAAGTTGGGGGCAAAATCTCCCAAAAGTCCAAAATCTCTTGGTATGCTATAGCATTCAGAGTTACTTTCGCTGGAACTAAGGGGCCAGGCCCAGCTCCTGAAAAACAACCCCACACCATTATCCCCCTCCACCAAACTTCACAGTTGGCACAATGCAGTCAGACAAGTACCGTTCTCCTGGCAACCGCCAAACCCAGACTCGTCCATCAGATTGCCAGATGGAGAAGCGTGATTTGTCATTCCAGAGAACACATCTGCATTGCTCTAGAGTCCAGTGGTGGCGTCCTTTATACCACTGCATCCGACGCTTTGCATTGCACTTGGTGATGTATTACTTGGATTCAGCTGCTCGGCCATGGAAACCCATTCCATGAAGCTCTCTATGCACTGTTCTTGAGCTAATCTGAAGGCCACATGAACTTTGGAGGTCTGTAGCGATTAACTCTGCAGAAAGTTGGCGACCTCTGCGCACTATGCACCTCAGCATTCGCTGACCCCCCTCTGTCATTTTATGTGGCCTATAACTTCATGGCTGAGTTGCTGTCATTCCCAATCGCTTCCACTTTGTTATAATACCACTGAAAGTTGACTGCGGAATATTTAGTAGTGAGAAAATTCCACGACTGGTGGCACAGGTGGCATTGGAACACCTGAATTCAATTATTTGGATGGGTGTTTGAAATGTTTATTAGTTTACTATGTGCCATAGTTTATACATTTTACCATTATCTATGCCCTTATCTATGATTAAAGATCAAAACTGTTTGTGTTTAGTGTACATCTGATGAGTTGAAAGTGGTCTGAGTTCAAGAAAACATTTCCGGTGTGAATATTTAATACCTGCTTTCTGTTGAGCCTTGCTGTAGTGTGTCCTGAGGACATATAGCCTGGAGCAGAACACCATCCACCTGCTGCAATGCTCCTGTCCGATCTGCTCGGACACCAGCTGCACTCAGCCACGGAGTAATGGCTTGCTGTCAGAATGCAGCAGTTAAATTTGTAGTAACAGGAACAAATGTTGAAAGCATGTTGACAACTTTTCAATGTCAAAATGCACCAGTAAGAACCTGTACAAGTTTGCGGCCATTTTTACAGCCATGCCTATTGGCAGTGTTTATACTGTGTTGTTGTATGTTGGTACGAACAGACTTATATCTGAGCCATGTTTTTGCATGTAACACATTTTAGGACACCCTCCATAGCTTTAATATTAATTAAACAATTGCAATCTGGAAACAGGGGATCAGCTGTAAGCAAACCCATGTTTTTACCCAGTTCACCCTGGTTTAAAAATTAATGCAGAGATTTTGTAGCATTTGTACGCTTTATGTAAAGGTCCTCATAGAGATGTTGATTGTACTTGTTTATGACAGATATTGCCAGTAACTATATATTTTGTTCTCTCTTTGGGACCCTTATCTTTCAATGTTGTGCTGTCATATACTTGCCAAGTATATTGAATAAGGATCAAGACACTTTTTCTGTAATACTGCAGGTTGGAATAGCTTTAGATATGGGATACTATAGGAAAATGGCTAGCATGCTAATGTCCGCTGCCCTGTCTCTCCTTTACTCATAAAATCAAAGCTTGTTTTGTTTCTTTGACAAAGAAATTTAGTTATCCCATCAGAACAAATAACCATCCTAATATGTTGCAATACAGGCTCCATGCGTGTCAAGCCTTCAAACCCAGTATCACCTATACCCGGAGCTCTTATATAGACCAATGAGTCACTCGGTCTGAGGATGTGGCCAGAGAGAAGCATGTTTGCTGAAAATCCAATTATTTGTCTGAAGCTTTGAATTGTGAAAGTGGATTTAAAGGCCTTAAGCAATTATGACTCACTTGGAGACGGCTGTGAAGGTGTCTCTGACCCTGCAGATCAAACCTTATTGTTTTCTCCTTTTTTATTCACAGTGACAGACTCAATTTTCACTTTCTTTCTCCTTAATGTGAAAGCATTAGCAAAATCAGGTTGCAATGCTATTGAGAGCTATTACAGAACCACTGCAGTAATGATGCTGGCACAAATCTAGAAGCATATATGTATATAGAAGATGTTTTACCATAGTTTTTGGAGGGCACTTAAGTTTACAAGTGTAAAATGAACTTTGAATTGACACTCTTAGTCACACACCATAGTTACCTATGAGCAAAGATATATCTCTGTGGCTGTATGTACCAGTCAAGCAACCGCCATTGACATGAATGAAAATGCTAAAAGATAGCTCTCTGTTAAAGGAAAACTCTCTTCAGGTATCATAGATGATTCCCTGAGAAATGGAAAGCGACACTGCAACTGGTTTAATGCTATAAGGAATGCCTTTGGCATGACATGTCTGTATCTTATGTCTAATCACACCAGTTTAATTTACCCGTGGCAATGCTTAATGCGCATCAGGGCACCTGCAAGTAAATTAGGGCAGATGTAGAGTGTCATCAACTTCTTTGTCTGAAGGAGATGTAGACAGGCACCTCTGAGGCATGGCAACGAGATGCAATGTCTCATTCCCTTTCTCAGGGAGCTGAGGTTACATACATAACCGGAGACGCTCCCTGGGAAAGGTAATTACACACTGCGCCTGGTTTGATTCAATGGGGAATGCAAATTTATTTAGCGCCATGCAGAGAGAAGCACCCACCACATGGTCTGCATTGAAGTACAATCACCATAAAAATCACCAGTAAAAAAACTCACACTAGACACACAGGGAGGTGTTCGGCATGGGCCTTGAACACCAGTCTCCCAGGACCCTCAGAAGAGTGGGAAGGGTAAAGGATGCTATTCTGCTCATACCCCAGAGGACCAGCATTCCAAGAGGAGCTAATAAAGTGTATTTGCCACCACTTGAAACCACTATCCTCTCCAATGAGCTTTGTGGGGAGCCGAGGATCCTTTATAGACAGGGTGCTACTTCACACTCAATTGCAAGGAGAGCTAGCACACAGGTACTTAGCATACAGCCACTTAAAATCATCATCTGTTAATGGAGCTCTGCAGTGGTTGAAGGACCCTCTATAGTTAAGGTACTACTCCATATTTTCCCTAGGGTCAGGAATCTAAAGGGAGTTAGCAGAAAGCTAGCTATGACCACACAAAACTACTGTCCTCTAATGGAGCTCCAGTGGGGAGGCGGAAGTCCCTCTATAGTAAAGGTGCTACCACACACTCACTCGAGGGCCAGAAATCGAAGGGGAGCTAGTGATTAGCTAGCCACAGACCCCTAAACTACTAGCAGGGGATCCTCTAGCCTCAAGGACCCACTCTATGCTTGACCCATGTCTCAGGAAGGTGAAGTTCTCATGTGGGATAGGCCCCCTATAGTGAGGGTGCTACTCCAATACAACCAAGAAGACAGCAGTTGAACAAGACCCAGCTGATTGCTAGCTGCCACTGTCCAACACGCCATTCACTTTGCCAGCCAGAAAGTGGAAAGGCTAAGGACCCAGTATCAAGCTAGAGAGGGGATTCCAATGTGTGTCTCTCATGTTCAGAAATAACAGACTAATCATCACACAACAGGAAACTCCACCCTCTAGGCATTCTTACAGTCAGAAGAGCTTTAGGGGAGAACAGGGCCCATATTGGACTCAGCCCTTAATCTGACCCTTAGGACTCACCTTCTAAGGGCTTGAACCAGTCGAAACTGCAGTCCCAAACCATAACCTAAACTCAAGATATACAATGAGGAGGGTTCAATACATACATGCAAGCAAATTCTTCCATGTTTGGAGTTAAGGAATTTATAAAATGATTCCTTCCGAGGTGAGGCTCGAACCCATCTCTCTCAGTCTAGTGATGGCATATAACCAGCTCATGCCACAGGCCTGCCATGAAAGGCTCCAATAGGTAGAGCCACAGCTCTTATTCAGAGGTAGGCTGAGGCTTAACCCAATCAACTGCTAGCTGAGGGGAGCTCACCAACAATGAGTTACAACTCCTCAGCACTCTATATCTCCATATATATATATATATATATATATCTGGGGTGACAGCACAACCTTTATTGCTCATGTAGGTCATGTCAGACCTACATGGAATGCATTTCTGAAAGGCTCAAATCAAGGAGAAATTTCCTTTTCTTCTCCCAAAGAAAGATATAATGCCCCACCCAGTGAAAAATAGCCTGCAAATGTCTCATCAGTGGAAGACATCTCCTCATACTCATTCTCTCTCCCTCTACATTCGGCTAATATTCCCACAAACCCGAGCAGAAGCAAGAAGAGTACAGCTTCTTTCATGATCTCTCCATCTCAACATGCAGATCAGGAAGGAAGGTCAGACTCACAAGAGGTTGTTGGCCATGAGCAGCCAGGAATTGTTTGTCGAGCTGGCCACAAGCAAATGCTGACTTCTTGCAGCCAGAGAAAATCTAACCACTATGTATCATAAGGCATAATCAGAAGATGCAAATAAGCGCTCCCCCTGACAAGATGGACCAAGCTCCTTCTCAGTGGTGGAGCTGAGAAAGAACCATGCCCTTCTCAAGCTCTCCCATTAAGTCCACCTGCGAACCCCACAATGCAAGTTTCACCAGCAGCGGGATCTAATCTGCGGGGTGTTCGCCCAGGCTCACACAAGTAGAAAGCCAGACAGGAACATAGTTTCTTCAACAAGAAGCCCTCGCAATATGTGCTCTCAGCTCCTTCGAGAACTAAGGACGTTCTTTACTCAAGCAAAGAACACACAGTTTGTGCGTGTCTTTAGGGGTCTTAGGTACTTAGGTGCCTTATGCATCAAGCACTGCTATGGGCCAGATTGGCGTGATGAGACATGAGATTCAGACACTGGTCACACCGAAGGCATTCCCTCTATAGTGCCAAACCACACACAGTGTCGAGCTCCCTCAAAAGGGAACAGATGAGATGATGAGTGAATCAGTTAGAAATGAGAGTGAAATATTTTTTGATAAATGTTTCTAGCAACATACAACAAGTCTTTCAGTGAAACAGTAGTCATTACTTGTATAAATGCAAATTATGGCATTTATCTTTTTGGTATTTGGCCTCATTTTTTATTTCTGTTTTAGGTAAATACAGGTTTAGGTGATTCATGAAAAGCTGAAGTCAAACATGAATTGCTGATTTGTCCAAGAAGACGCCAATCTCTGGGGAGACCTGCTACTCCTCACTGCAGGGTAATCAATACAGTCAGAAATACAAGGGCCACACTGAATGTTCCTTTGATGATGCATACACTGCACTTCTCTTCAATTCACTGTTGCCTTATGCTGTCCGTCTGTACTATTTTATCATAGCTTTTGGAGAAAAAATTAATAATGAGTCAGCTGTGCTCCATATGAAGTCTGTGACATGACATTTCACTTTAACTTCTGCCAGGGATGATTTTTAACAAAGCTTGGTAGAAGTAGACTTTATGACTTATCTGAGACCAGAATCCTCCCCTCTGACTGTATAAGAAACATCTTAACTCTTTGTTGTATTGTATTTCCTCGAGTCAGATCTCTGTACCCAGAGTGATCTTTACTTTCAATATGATTATGTTCAAATTTGTAATGATAACAAGGTATCTGTATTTGGAAAAAGAAGTCGTATTCTACACCCCACATGTTGGTAGTTTAGGACTCTTTACAACTCAAAAACTCACAGCAACACAGCAACCAATAACACAGGCAAAGGTTGTCATTTACTTAAGTCGTTGCCATTTCTTTAAAAATGTCTGTGGTGTAGGATTATATGATTTTCACTACTTGATTTTTAAAAAGAAATAAAAATTAAATAGATACCGACCTCAGATTACCACTTTAACTTTCTGTTTACATAATACCAGAAGTGTGTTTCTTGGGTAATAGCTGAAAAATGTGGTTGGTCACCTTCATGGTGAGGATTATAGTAATGAGCAGCTATAAGACCTAAGGGCTGTGTGGTTTAGCTTAACCTCTTTCTTGAGAGTGAAAAATTTGCATATATGTTAGAGGTAATGGTGTCACACTGAGTCAGAATGGAATGAAACTTCTATAGTTCCAGTTTAACCTTGGTGTGGTTTCACTCCAAATAGTGCTTAGCTCCCGTGCCTTATGACAGTGAAACAAAAACTGATCCAGACATCCACATTAAGTCATAATTGGATAAAAATTAATGTGCCCACAAGCAACATCAAATGTTAAAGCTGTGTTTAAATAAGCTTTGTACCTGTATAAATTTAAGCTTAATATGAAATGGCAGTGCTATGTTAACCCCATTGATAACAGACATGAATTAAATTATTAATATCAAAGGCACACTAATGTTTTGACATCAAACAGTACTTTTGCTTCAATAATTCATGTGACTGTTCTGTATCCAATAGACTATTCATATTCACACATACTTGAATCATAGTGAAATGTCAATACAAATTGCTCCAGAGATGTTTTGATCTTTTCTCCCACACCACACTGATTGATTTAAATATTTTGTGGTATATAGTGTGATATAAACTATTTCTAAACTATTAAGAATAACTAATATCAAGATTTGCTTAATTAGAAATGCACAAATTAAATATTCTAAATAAAGTAGTATTTACAATAATTTTTATTATTTTTTCCATACCATGTCTGTCATTTCATTTTAAGCATGCTCTTCACTGTCACTATTCATGTACACTATTATTAAAAACACTTTAAGTGGAAAAATAGTTGATCATAATGGTAATAATGATACACAATGAAGTTGTGTTTTGTGTAATCATTTTCATACATTTTTATTCATGTTAATTTTACATGTGACATAACCATAGCCTTAAAATATATTATAACATTATATGATGGATTTTTTTTTATATTTAAGATGAATCAAAAGCCTAGGTCTGGGACAGAAGTAAAAAAATAAAATCTATACATATAAAACATTTGTAGGGGAAAAACTGATGAATGGATGATTAAACGTTTCCAGGATAATTTTATTGTGTCTTTCATATACAATAACAAAATGAACAAAATGAACTCCCTGGACATAAAAGTGCCTGTATTTGTACAGTATTGTTGTGTAAGACTATTGCATATATGTAATCCCGCTGTACCACGTGTTTTGTGTGCTGTGGATGTAAAGTTTGCAGCCGTACAGGTCAAAGCAAAGACAGCGGCAGGCTGTGGCTCACTCTGATCTCTCTGCTGCTGAGTTCCTAAACAGCAGAGAGGAGCTGACCGCTGTGCAAATCATAAACCTCTCAGTTTGATGATCAACTGAGCAGTAAATTAATTAATCATCGTTTTATGCCTCATCAAGCACTTGGGCAAGTCACGCCACAGGGGTCCGACCCAATTAGCCAATGGAGGAGCCAATTGTTTTGTTTAGCTAGGTGAGTGCTCGGGTGGATGGGGGAGGGATGCATTTTAACAAGCTAATAAATATGTCATCCGTCTGTGTCAGCAGAGGAACGCTGGCGCACCTGTAAAAGTGGGGGTGGATGAGCTCAGTGGGAGCCTCCACAGGGACGGCACGATCTTAACTCGCTGTGTCCACAATTTATGTGCTTTTCCAGCAGTATCGCCAATAACCTCCCTCCTGCTGTGAGCACTGTGCTGCATTCTGGGGTTTTGGTGAGCAGGTGACTTTTCGTAGACACTTTCTCTGGAACTGCTATGCAAATGACCCAGATTAGTTCCTCCATGTGACTTTCATACTCTGCCAAGGTATGAGTATGAAGAGACCCAAGAGACCCAAAAAAGTTGTCATACTGTATCATACAGAATGAGAGTTAGACGTGAACTAGTTATATACTGAGAGTGCATCACTTAGTAATTTAAAAGGTATGCAAGCATATATTTTTAATATGTTGATTTGTGAACATGAATTTTCAAATGGATGTTGAGAGACCAACCAAAGAAACAGTCAACAAATAAATAAACAAACAAATAAATAAATAAATGATATGGGTGTTGTTTTTGAGTTTTTATACATGATTATCACATACCTTTGCAATCACATTTATGCCACAAATATTGTGTTGCCCTTGCATGCAGCAACAAACAACAGCATGTTTAGTGCATCTTGTTTTATAAAAAATGTCTGGTTCTGCAATTGGTTATTTTTAATGAATGAAATATCAGTATCAAACTTCACTGTGAAAGGGTCCAATGACTTACTGAGTCAGTCTGAGTATAAGCAAATTTTGACTTATTTAATGAAAGTCCTTATAATTCTTTTTCATTACATCTAAGATGAAATATGCTGAGAATTGTGTTATATGTTCAGGTGTCAGATCGCCATCCAGCTGCCCTCCATACAACCCAGAGCCACTGCACAACAACTTTGTTAAAACTGTCAGCCATAATTTTAATCATACAACTTTAGCTTTTTGATACATTGTCTCTCTCTCTCTCTCTATATATATATATATATATAGAGAGAGAGAGAGAGAGAATTTTTGAATTTTGCAAAATCTTTATTACAAGCCACAATAACAGTTACCAAAACAAAAAACCGTACACAACAAACCTACAAACAAAACACTAGAGCATCTTCAGACAAAGTGCACAAAGCCCCATGAATGCACCAAATTTGTTCAAAAGCCGCAAGATCGTTCATGGCTTTATAAAAGTGAAAATCAACCAATACCCTGGACTTAACAAAGGCCAGGAAACACAAGAGAACGTCATCACTAGAGCTTTGTTCAATTCTGTTTTTCCGGCTAATGTAAACAGCCAACTTTGCTTGTCCTAAAATAAAATTTAACAAATGACAAATGGCACTTTTCTTCCTGGAATATTTAAAACCTAGAATAAAATTTTCACTTAAGAAGGTTTCATTAAACCTACAAAAGAGTTCATTTAGCTTCACAAACAGAGGTTTTAGTCTAAAACAGTCCATGAAAGCGTGAAAAACAGTTTCTCTTTGAGGACAGAAAGGGCATTCAGGACCCACTCCTGGGTTCATCACTGAAATAAAAGAATTAACGGCAATGGCACCATGCAAAACCCTCCATTGTATATCACCTACTCTCTTTGACAATGGTGGTTTATACAAAGATCTCCATTCG
>JAZGTI010007635.1:0-21365 GCA_036877585.1 Botia kubotai
GTACCTACTTCTTTCATTTATCTTGAGCGTAGCCTCTCCTCATTGTCTTGGAGATAGGGGTGGGTTTTCATCTATTAAAAATTATTTTGGTATAAAACACCTGTTGTAATTGCTGTAGGTGGAAAGAATCAGGCTCAATCAGAGACTGTCAAGTATAGATTTTTGGAGGAATTTGAAAGGGGTTAAAAAAGGAGGCACAAAGGAGGTAATGAGTTGTATTCCTTGCCTATAATTCACTGGGCAACCTTAAAGCCGTTGTGATGAGGAGAATTACACACATATCTAGTACTTGTTAGGGTAATAAAGAGAAGGAGATTTTTGTGTCTTGGGCACTATTTTAGAAAAGTGGTCACACATTGCCACACTTGTTCTTTTGTGTCTGTTGACTGAGCCAACAGTGTGTCAGTCAATCAAGGTCTGAGGTCCAGAGAGAAACAGATGCAGTGTAGCCATGCAGAATCCCTTGTGGCTGATCACAGGTTCTGTTTGTGTAGAGGGAGGGCAAACTAAATTCAGGAATCTGAATTACATTCTATCGGACTTCCTCATCAAATGAGGAAGGGGAAAACACAGGCTGCCGCTCTCTTCTCATAACAACCCTTTTCATTCTTACTCGATAGTAATAGAGGTGAGTTCCTTGTACCGAACACCCATAGAAAAGAAAACTGAGATCGATTAAATAGATTCAACAATCTGTAATTGTTTCTCCTAGACAGCTAGGAGAATAAATGGAGAGGAAATATCTCAGATTCTCAGCTATTTCTTTAAGGATGAAAGCTCAGTAGTCTCACTTGTGTCTCTCTTAGAGTTCCAATAGAGATCTTAAACTGTGCTCAGATTTGCTGAGATAAAGTCTGCCATCAGATTTGAATACAAATGATCTGAGCTGCTATATGAGAATTTAGTTTAATAAGGTCTTAACTCTGCTGTATTGTCTCCTTTGTGTTTAGAGTAAATTTTGACACGCAATTTTTGGAGAAATATCTAATTCAAATATGACTTTTTCTAAATGAAACAACTGAACACTCTAAGTTTCTTAAGCTATACAACAGCAATAAAATGTTTTCTCTGGAGCATATCAAAGCTTCATTTGCTTTCAGTGATCCAATCAGATCATCTGGGTTCTTAATCAGTGTCACTCATGGTTCATTAAAGGTTTCGCTGTAAGAGGATCTCCATCTACAGTTCTTGCATCAAATCAGCTGAAGATTCTTAAACCTGAATGGTTGCCACACCCAAACAAGTATTTTACACTAAGTGAATATCTTAACCCATCCTATCCTCAAAGTTTCCCTGTGAGGCTGTCTTTCTAGTTTTTGGACTAGAATAATTACAAATAATGTAGAGTTTGTAAATAATGTTCTAAATTATCTAAAAAAAATAGGTTGAGTCAAAATGCCAATAAGGTGAATTCAAAGTTGGGTCACCAAGATTTGTGTTTTAAATCTGTGAATCTTCCTTCCTTTTTTACAATCAATGTTACTTGCATTACCACCAATTAGACAACGCAAGGTGACATGTTTTAAAGATAATAGTTCTTAAGCAGAGGTGTGGAACGGTCACAGGGTGCATGCTGGGGGTAAGGTCCAGGTTACTGTGTGGAACAAGACATGATTACTGACTGCTGAATTTCACACACACACCATAACTTCTCTGCCCTTTTTACCCAAAAGTTTCCAAGCGTTCCGCTCTGTGCCCCAGTCAGTGATGAAGGCAGCTGAGGATGGAGGAGGGGTGGAAGGAGGTCACTGATCCAAATTGCTGCCAAGCACAGTTTGGATCAACCTGCTATGCTTATAGTTAACGAAAAACCACTTTCTTGATTACATTTACACTAAAACCACCATGAACTGACTTAAACCGGATTGAGCTTGATTTGGACTGAAATTCGTGTTTAAATGACTACATTCTAATGAGATGAGTCTATTTGTCGCAAATTCAGAAATTACATTTAGGTTCTCAGCTGCCACTTTCTGACAATAAAGTGACTTACAAAAAAATGCATCATGAAAGTGCCAGGATAAGTGCTGACAATACAGAGCTGTAACTGGTGCAACTCAAACCCACAATCAATAAACCATCTAATTTTTTAACAGGAGCCAAATATATTATTTCACCCAGTAGACCAATAGACAACCCTTAAAGAGATATAGATATAGAAAACAGTACACAAAATTTAGTTTTGTACAAGTACTTCTAAAAATGTTTTTGCATCCAGGTCTCTTACAAGTTCCAGTGATGCCATAAAAAATAGTTTTAGGTTCTGTTGTTTTATTCTCTTATCCTGTTTATGTATTGTGCTTAAGACTGGCACTTTTCCCCTGTTACCAGTTAAGACCAATAATAATAATAATAACAACAATAATGACAATAATAAAATTGGAATTAGCAATGAAAGTTTAAAGTACATGTCACCTAGTAACTGTTTATTTTTAAGTGTAGTTTCTGGTAGGGTGCTGATACTGTCAGCAAATGAAACCAGATCTTTAAAGAACAGTGTATGTTGGACACAATTACTTGCGTGTTGCAACCCAAGCTATCGTCACTATATCTTCACCACATAATTTGCCAATATCAAATCTAAATTCAAATAGCCTAGCAGTCTCCTCATAGGAACACAGGAAGCCAAAACGCAGCAAACTCTGTTGTTTGTCAGACCGTTTATCCAAACTTTATTGTTAAACGGTAAAACGGTAAACAAACAGAATTTATTCGCATCTTTAAACAACTGGTGAATCGCGTGGTTCTTTCTCATCGATGAGCTCAGCGCACCTGGCTGTATTGTAGATGGAAATGACTATTTGCATGCACCGTTACTGCTTTTCCAACCGCTCGCCCTCCACAACCCACATATTCAAACTGTCCTTAATGTAACCGCTGACTGACTAATTAATCGTTACTTTTAATTTCCGTTTACGAAGGATCACTGGATCAAAGTAGGCAACGTAAGTGTTATTACCATTAACTTTAAACAAGTGGTTAAACAAGCTCATTCTTTAAGAGCTAGGCGCGTGATATTTCATTTAATCAGATCTCTTTGTCACTGAATATGTGTATATAATATATATAATACACGTGTGTGTGTGTGTGTGTGTGTGTGTGGTTACCCTAATTAACCATTTTCTTAATGAGAAAATGGAAAACGTGTATAGACAATTATATATTGTATTTTAAATAATATTATATATTGTCGTACTAGCGCCGTTCACGAAAATAATTTGTGCAAGGAAGTATAATTAATATTCAGCTATTATTATTTATCCACTTCAACAAATGCCGGAAAAGTCCGCAAAGTCCAAAGTTTCTAAAAGTTCTGCTGATAAGAGAGGCAAATAAAAACAGCCCAGCTTTGGTGTGTAAACATACTGTACCTACGCAATGGCCTAGGCTACTGATTTGCATGAAGTTCCTCAGCAACCGCCCACTAATTACCATATTCTTTATTGCCTGCCCTCTGGAAGCATCATGGCAAGTTATATCATTCTGTTCGACAGGGAAGTGGCCTAACTTCTCGAAGCAGGTGTCTTCGGAGAAACTCTTTGGAGGCGTGAGGAGGGGGAATTTGACATACCATATTTCCCTCTATTCCTCCTTGCGTGCAAAATTTGTAGATGTTTGCAAAAATGGTTTCTAAGTTGACATCTCTGCAACAAGAGCTTTTGAGCGCCTTACTGGACTCCGGAGTTACCAAAGATGTGCTTCTTCAAGCTTTGGAGGACCTGGATCCAAGCCCGAGCGGTTTTGGAATTAAGCTGGACAGTCTTCAAATGTCCCCCTCCAGTTCCAAACTGAATGGGAGTGATACGGATTCAAAGCCTGTTTTTCACACGCTGACCAATGGACACAGTAAGGGGAAGTTATCAGGGGACGAGGGCTCGGAGGACGGAGATGATTACGATACACCGGCAATATTGAAAGAGCTGCAGTCTCAAAACACAGAGGAGGCAGCAGAACAGAGGGCAGAAATCGAGCGAATATTGGCGTAAGTTTTTACAAGATCACTTGTTCTGTATACAAATGAAGTGCCACCAACAAGAAATACGTAAGAAAAAGGAACGTCAAACTACCAGCTGAACTGACATTGTTGCAAGGTGGTAAAGGCCTTCTACACCAGGAAAACTAATATAGCCCATTAAGACAAACAACAGAATAAATTGGGTTAAATGATAATTTGTAAAATACGTTAAGGAAATTTTGTAAAGCACCAACACGAATAGGCTAGACGATGATTTAACCTAAAGAACTGAAATCGTGAAAATGAAATTCTGTCTTGATTTTTCCAAGTTAGATAAAGCTACTGACCAGTGTTTACAAATTTAAAACCACGCGCCAATGTTTCCTCTTTTCACATTCTAGTTACTAATTATCTACGTGGGTTATTTCTTTAGCTTAGAGATAAATCAACTAAAGAAGATTCATTCATTATTAACCACCTCTGCCCTCTCAAAAGAAAATAAAGACGCGCCATAACCTAAGTTCTGTAACACAGTCCTTAAAATAATTTAGCATTTATTTTAAGCCGCGTAAAATAACTAATATAATTAATTATTAATATTATTACTATATATATTACTCCAAAAGCCAGAAACATAATAACCTATATTACGGTCTACAAATGCAACGTTGCATTCACTTCATATATTATTTTACTAATTATATATTTCTATAATTCTTATAGATAAAACGGGGTCCAAGTCAAAACTAAACCACGTGGAGTTGAGTTATTAATTTTATCCTATAAATCATCAACTGAAAGATACACAGTGACGAATGATTAGCGTATGGAGATCTAGTTATTCATTGTCGAATGTTATAAACTAAGTTCGCGCACAGCCATATGTGTTGTCAGTCTCCATATCAAACAGTCTGGACAGATTTCAACAATTAGACGTGTGGAGTGTGAGTTTCATCTAAAATGATTAAGGTAAGGAACTTTATAATGCATCTGAAAGCATGCTGGCGGCTGCCAACTGGAATCAGGGTTGCGACAATGTTCAATCGATTTTAGGTCTATTTGGCATTTTTTACTTTTATTTAAGTATGACATTATTTACACGTTCATAAACAGTGATGTATTTTGTTGCATTAACAGCAAACTTTGTGCTGCTGGCCAACGACATGTTACTTCCTATTATTCTGTTCTTTTTTTGATAGGCCTATGTTTTAATGCTTACGTAAATCTATTCAGATTTACCAGATTTAGTTTATCAATCTGCAAGTAAACATAATCTTTTAAAAGTATAAAACAAATTTTACTAAATGCAAATAGCGGTCGGCGGCTCTTGCGGCCTGAAACCTGTTGATGCTTATATTGGCCAAATAAAATATAGGCTACTATATATACTTCGCGTGGTTACTTTATTAATTTAAAGCAAATTTTATTTTAATTTAATATGTAATAATAAAGCAAAATTATTACATTTTTGTTATTTACATGAAGGCGTTTTAAATTAGTTCGTTTTGTGAAATTCTTAGCCGATCCATTTTAGTTTAAGAAGTTTTTCTCCGACGTCATATTTTCCTTTAAACCAGAGCAATGCTTAAAGGCGTGTGTGTGTATATATATACAGTATATATATATAAATAAATATAAATGATTTAGTACTCTCTTGAAATGACCTTTAGTGTCCTTGCTGAACAATATAGTTGTCTTAAAGACTCTCAGTTGGCCCTAACTTGTCCTCTTGTAATTAAATCACAGTAATCGAATTGTCTTTAACCTTTGGAAGTATTTACAACATATTGAACGCACTGATTAACGATTGTTTATTAGTGATAGAAACTTTTGAACGCGCTTCAAACTCAGAAATTGAAAAACTACAATTAAACGGATTATAATCAGTATTTTAAATCTTGAAGACCGACACAATAAAAGCATACGCTACAGAAATATTTGCAGAGTGATTTAGTCAACGTTTTATGTTTCCTTTCTTTGCAGCGAGGACCCTTGGCGCGCGGCTCGTATGATCAAAGGCTACATGCAGCAGCACAATATTCCGCAGCGCGAGGTGGTGGATGTGACGGGCCTCAACCAGTCGCACCTGTCGCAGCACCTGAATAAAGGCACGCCTATGAAGACGCAGAAACGCGCGGCGCTTTACACCTGGTACGTGAGGAAACAGCGCGAGATTTTGCGACGTAAGTTTACATTTGTGCGTCTTGCTATTTGCTTAATGTGACCTTATTAAGGAAAATATCGTTTTAATGTTACCCCTCAATATTACCATTCGATTTTTTTCAAGTTTTTAAAAATGTTTTTAAATTAAATGAAAGTATACCGCAATAAAAGATATTCTTGTTATTCATGCATGAGAACAGTTATCCATTTTTTCATAAATAAAAATACATCTACGATAACGATCATACATAACGATAATACATAACGATCTGTCTACTGCATCAAAGGGTTAATCCATTCCATAGTAGCAATCTATGGTAGCATCTGAAACACTTTATGCCCTTTATTAATAAGTATAATAAGTATGCAGTTACATTATCTCATCTCTTATATTTTAGAATTCAATCAGACCTCTCAAGGAGCTGGCAGCAACATGTCAGACAAATGCAATCAGGATCAGGTGCTGCTTCTCTTCTCTGAGTTTAATCAGTCCGGACAGGGTATGGGACAGCCAGGAGATGATGCTGGCATTGAACCAGCTTCCAAGAAGCTCAGACGTAACCGCTTCAAATGGGGGCCTGCATCCCAGCAGATCCTCTACCAGGCTTATGAAAGGCAGAAGAACCCCAGTAAAGAGGAGAGGGAGGCACTGGTGGAAGAATGCAACCGGTAAGGATACCATAGCTTAATCGGTAGATTGTTGTGCTAGCACGCCAAGGTCATGGGTTCAATTCACGAGAAGACAAATGTTGCTAATACTGTATAAAGTATAGCATTATAAATCACTTCGGATAAAAGTATCTGCCAAATGTTTTAGCTTTTAACATCAAAATTCATTCTTTACTTTCATTCCATTTCAAATATGCTACAATGTTTCTCCTGACCACATTCAGGGCTGAGTGCCTCCAGAGAGGAGTGTCGCCATCCAAAGCTCATGGACTTGGCTCCAACCTGGTCACAGAGGTGCGAGTCTATAACTGGTTTGCCAACAGAAGGAAAGAAGAAGCCTTTAGACAAAAGTTGGCTATGGATGCCTACAGTGGGCCAACACACAGCCTTAGCTCTCTCCTCTCTCACAGCTCTCCGCATCACCCACAGGCCAGCAGCTCCCCACCAAGTAAGATGCAAGGTAAACTTACGTCTGTTATTTGACATTCATTACAGCCTGTACATTTAGGTTTAGGATCAGAAAATACAATCAAGCCATTGATCTGTGGTTGACTCTGTGGCAGTATGCACTGGAAATGATAATTAGCACAAACTTCATCATCACCATTCAACTGGTTGAAGAACATGCAGATGACATTGTTGATGAGATCAGGGAAACAGCAGAGAGCGAAGGGTAGTGATCAATGAGAGTGACAGAGTGAGCTAAGCAAATGGCATTGTTATTCCCAGCTTTGAAAACACACTGAGAACAATCTGCATTGTACCTGCAATCTTAGCTTCACTCGAGTCAGCAGGCAAGACTGAGGCACAAAGACCAGCCACCCTTGGACAGGGTTTAGGGTCAGCCATAGGTCAGGCCATCACAAGGCCAACTCACTCTTGAGACCTACTTATACCTGTAAGGTCACCACAGTTTACTGCAGGCCCCACTTCTCTGTTATCTCTTGAATTGTATTTCCAGGAGGATTTATTGACTGTTTGATATGGCGTGACTTCGACACCAAAAACAACACACTCTTTGCCTTTGGCTTATTACCTTTTGTTGCTCTTTTTTTATGTTTGAGGACCAGAGAATCAAAGAGTTTTGGCCATGGGTGTGTTGCTTTTTGTGTGTAAATATGCCACGGCAATGAGTGTCTTGTGCATTTGTGTGTGGTGGACCCTCTGCACACCTGACCAGTCAGTGACCTCAGGTTCTGTGTGTATGGGGATTTGTTAGGATGGGTAGAGCGAGGACGTTGAAGGGGACGGGGGTGGAAGGCAATCCTTTCTTCCATGCTCAAGGGGCTTACAAGGTGTCCTGCCAGAGCCCTGCCAGCAGCATCAGCTGTTTTTTGGTGTCAGAAGCTGGCTCAACAAGAATAGCACAGCAGGCTACCTCATCACGTTACTAGGGCACAGCCTGTATTATGCATGCTTAATTGACAATTAAAATCCCTGGCTACTACATCTCCCAAGCCTTTGATAAGGGACTCCCCTTTTCCCTGCTCTCTTTACCCTTCCTCGGCAGGGAACCCTGTCTGTGGCATATTAGAGGACTGCAGTGACTGTAACCGAGGTTCATGTATTTCTGCTGGTCCGGGGGGAGGGGCACTCCTAAGCTCCTCTCACCTTTATGGGCTGGGATAAAGAGGCTAAGGCCGGGCTCTGAGTGGAACAGCAGGAGCTGTCCGCTGGGGTATTGGCTCTTTTGGGGCCAGACAGGACTGATGAGCTGCTTCTGCTCGAGGTATGGAGGGCGATTCCTAGCCTAACTCCACCTCTCAAAAGCTACGTGTTTTTTCTGAAGGGGTCGTTACCAGGTCAGATCAAAGAAAGACTCAAGTTTTTATGGATTTTGGTTTGGCCCATTGATAACTTGCAGGCAGGTCTGCCACTGCTGCTGGAAGGTCAGGAGATATGTGTTTTTGGGACCAGGCTGTGATCTTTTTTTGGTTTGTGTTTTTGTTTGTTTGTTGTTGTTTTTTCCCAGAAAGAGTATCCCTTAACAAATAAGGTTTTATGTGTAATACTGTTTTATGTTTAATACTGTAATGCCAACAGTAACAGCAGAGGACAGGAGAATTCAGCTTGCTTGGTCTTTTGGAAGCCACAGTAGGACTGAAAGGCTGTGTACGTCCTGCTAAGACCCAGGAGGCCTCTCATATGCAGCAATGCTATAATGAGCACTGCCTAGGGATGAGGAACAGGGCTTTGATATTACATGTGTCCTAGGGAGAGCTGAACCCTTTAAACCTGTTGAAATCTACTGCTACCACTCCCCTTTCCCATCACCCTCTGCTTAACTTTTTACATTTGGTTGTAACAGCATTCCTTTGTTCTTATTTAAAACATTTATATAAAATGTTCAGTTGATGGCTCTGTGTGTTAGTCACTTGGGATAAAAGTGCATTAGTGTAAAATGTTTTATTAATGCACCACAAAAGTTAAAATATGTTATGTAGTGATAGAATGCTTTATTGACCAGTTTAAGTAAGCAGCCAGTTTTGTATGGCCAATTTCTACATTGAATACTCTACATGTGCATAGCATAAATGTAAAGATATCATCTATTGATCACCCTGCTCTCTAGCTTTAGCCTTTTCCTAAAGCCTTACAGGTAAACCACTAGCCGATAGCCTGCACATAGCTAAACTAGTGGAGTATGTTGCTACCAACACCCTGGTCATGGGTTTGATGCCCAGTGAATGCATGTAGCTTAAATAATTATATAATAATTATAATTAAATAATTAAATGTAAACATTCCTTAAATTTTTCCATAGTAACAAATTCTTTACATAGTTTTTATACTGTGCTCTCAGGGGTTGTATTTAGGTTCCTGGTTTCTTGAGAAACTGAGCCCTCCTGCTGGTCAGCACAGCCCAGACAGCACAGACCTGAATCATTGAATGTGAGAGGAGATCCCTGCAGCCTGAGTGAATGCCTGACGCAGTCAGACAATAGCCTGTTCTCTCCCTGACACTTTTAGTGGTGCACAGCTGTAAAGTAAAGACTGTTTATAGTTGCTGGTCCATTGTGTGGTGAGCAGGTTGTAGGCCCAATGGAGTGCTTTATTGTCCCGTCCTGGTGTTTACAAGACGCCTTGGAGAGATGGCAATGCTGTGGTGTGCATAGAGGGACAAAGTTGTGTCTGCTGAGTTTTCTCCTGTGGAATGAAATATGGCAGAGAGATGCATTGCTTGGTTTATTGCGCAAATCTCTCGTTTTAATTAAGCAGAACTATTGTTGTGGTGTGCTTGTGAACGAGCTTTGAGGATAAGGGAAGTTTGTGTGATATAATACAGTGTGTTAACATTATGGTTTTGCTGTCGTTTTAGTCATTTAGGTGTTTGTATGGTGTTGTGTCCTCTAAGTGGCAGTGAAGTTTTCTGTTGGGAGAATCAGGCAAATTCCGAAAAATTATGTATTTCATTCAACAGTGTCATCATCTTATTTGGCACAAAATGAACACTCAGAATTTGACTTGAGGAGTGGACCATTTTGGACCAACTGAGAAAAGCATTAAGTTTGCCATTAGCATTAATTGAGTAATGTTTACCTTGTTCATATCAGAAAAGGTTGGAATTGGCATCCATTTGATAGGAGACAGGCTGGATTCCAGCAGCTCTGCTGGGTCAAGAGTACCAGCAAACAGTAAATGGGCTAAACTTAGGATTCTAGTATGATACAGTAGACCAAAATTCTCTCATAAAACTTTTTCACTCAGAGACTCAATGTAGTAGAGTTTCTAGAGTTGAGAACAGACTTTATGTACACACTGAGGTGGCCTTGACAGTGCTGGGGCCAATATCACAGGTGCAGGGGCCACTGTTTGTTCTGCTTTAGCCTGTCTGTGGCCAGCAGATACAGATTGGACCTGGTTTGTAGGTCAGTCAGGGAACGAAATCTTAATTTGAGTGAAACAAACAGTATCAAACTTGATGACTTAGCTATGTTTTCTCTCGATTTCTCTTTGCCCTCAACAGGTGTCAGGTACAGCCAGCAGGGTCCCATTGAAGTCAGTTCCTCCACCACAATCAATCATCATAGCGTCAGCGCCATGGCGACCAGCCAGTCAGTGTTACAGCAGGTCTCTCCGGGTGCCCTGGACCCCAGCCACAGCCTCCTGTCACCTGACGCCAAGATGGTGAGTACACATGGGCACTCCTGGGCTTAGATAAGATAATGCAGTGTCTGCTCTTGACACAGAAACGCAAAGCAGGGCTGGTAGATACTAATAAACGCAGAAAGTGGGCCAACAAACACTGCATGGTACTTCCCAGCACTAAAACCAGAGGCAGACAGCAGGCCTTGGACCATGGAACGCTGCAGAGGCTGATGTTAGTAAATGTTAGCTGCTGGTAGTGAGAAAAGGGCACGGCCATGGCTATGCCAACAAACTTGACAAAGAAACATTATGTTTGTATTGATTACATGCCCCGCTAAGGGAAGAAGACGGGTGGAGTTTTGCTTGTTCAATGTCATGTTGCGTAACAACAGCGTTCAATGCCTCCCCCTGCCCTATCTAAATACTGCTGTTTGAGTTGGGCGAGATCTTTATGTACCTTCTTGTTTCGGGCAATTTTCTGTGCATTAATTTTTCAGGCCAGGCTCTAGTGCTGCAGTGACACAGAGGAAGTTTGCACTGTAGGTTGCATTTATCATGGCTTTAGTATGCGTTTCTGTCAACGGTCGGCTGGAAGTCCGTACAGAGGAAGGGAGTATGACATCAGCTTATCTCAGCCGTCAGACGGTTGTCTAAGCACGGCCTCCTCTCAGCTCAGTTTATTCAAATAAACCATCTGTGTGTCTCTTCAGGCTGCGATACCCTCGTAAGATAAGAGTACAGTTGAATCAGTTCTGACAGAGGCTTGCTAGACATTTTATTGGTACAACTGCAATGTGAAAAAACCCATTAGATACTCATTTCCACAATACAAAAAGCACCTTATAAATGTGTTTTTCTGGTGTACAGTATATTTCTTTAACTGTGCTAAGTGGTGTGTTTTCTTTCAGATTTCTGTATCAGGTGGTCTTCCTCCAGTCAGCACCCTGACCAACATCCATGCATCCCACCATGCACACCAACAGACCCCCAACCTCATAATGCCCCTCTCTGGAGTCATGGCCATCGCACAGAGTGAGTGTCCAATCGATGAGATGATGTTCCTTGTTTTGTTTTGATTTCTGTTTTGTTTTTGTTTACTTGGTTCATATAATATATATGGAATCTCCACTTGACACCTCATTACCCTTGTATCCAGCTTTAAACACATCGCAGGCGCAGACAGTACCCGTCATCAACAGCGTTGCAGGCAGTCTGGCAGCACTGCAGCCCGTGCAGTTCTCGCAGCAGCTAAACAACCCACATCAGCAGCTCATGCAGCAGTCCCCCAGCCACATGAGCCAGCAGTCCTTCATGGCATCCGTCTCACACTCACACAGTCAGTACACCTCCTCCATAGAAGATCTACTGATCATGACCTAATCAAGATTGATCAATCAGGATCCATTAATCACGTTGTATGAAGGAGACTCTTAAGGTGACCTTCTGTTTGTGTTTTATCTTTACAGTGTACCCACACAAACAAGAGCCACCCCAGTATTCTCATCCATCTCGGTTTCCTCCCGCCATGGTAGTGACGGATGCCAACAGCCTTAGTACACTGAGCTCAATGTCCTCCAGTAAACAGGTCAGTCATCAACGACACAAATTAGAATTTCATGGATCTCCTTTAAAAGACCTAGTTGGTTCCTTTAATGGGGAGTCATTACATGGATTTGACAAACTGAGGGAAAGCATACCTTAGGCAGACATCTACAACAGTACTGTGCAGCTTTGATCTACTCAACATTTCGCATGCCCCAGTAAATGTTTACACCTAGCACTGACTAACCTGAACATAGCTTGGGGCAACTATTTGTTACTGTGTTTTTAACCTGTCTAATTCCTGTCACATTAGGATGCTCCTGTAAACAGGATGGTGAACCTGGGAGGTCTCTCCTGGGTAAATACTGTTTACATACAGTCCCTCTAGATCTGCATTGACTGAGGATAGCAACAGACCCTCAGTCAGTCTTTTAAATTCAACCTAAGCTCTATTGACAGTCCCAGACTTTAAGTGCATAATTGTCAAAACATTTTTCCTTGTTTTTACATAATACATAATTATTATAGTCAAAATTATTGTGGTAATCTACAGCATGCCACATATTCTGTCAATAGAGTTTAAGATGAAAGTATCTCAAAATATTCCTTGTAGCCAAGGTCCCCTGACCAAACACCAGTAATTTGTGATTAATCACTAAAACTTCAGCATTACCTATTTTTTTGGGGCATTTTAAAATAGGACTGATCTTGAGTTTTTCAGTGAGTTGAGGAAAACTCAAGACATGGTTTTAATAAGGCAAAGAATCTGTGCAAACCCACTGCAGTGTTTTTTGTTTAGCTGAGATTGTTGCACATCTCAATCAGTGAAGCGAGTCAAACGTGGATACTCCTCAGAATTCCTATTTCCTTTAAACAGCCTGACCAATCAGTCACCCATGATCTCAGAGTACTGCTTGATGGATGAAAATCTTTTCAAGAGTTCTTTCATGGAACTTAATGTTATATGTCATTTAAGTATCCAGTTGTTCTCCTAAAATCCCTTGAGAACAAATAAAAACAAAAACAGTCCAGACAACTGTTAACATACAGTAAGACTTTGAGAAACAATTGAGATATTAAAGATCTCATTTGCGATCTTTATTGAGAGTTACTGAGGTCAGGAAATGATCTTTGGTGTTAATCAAAGTCTTCATGTCCTTTCGGCTCCCCTGCCGTGGACGGGAGTGTCCAGTAATTACACCTCTTCCTCTTTGCCCTGTTCTCTGTGACCACTCTAGCCTGAAATTCAGTGTGCAGTCACCGCTTTCACACGCCTAATTTCCCACACTGCTGCATCATTGGCAGAACAAGACCTGATGGCTCGAACCTCCTGTCAGTGTGTTATACTTAGCAAGATTGCTCATTTGACTATTTAAAATGATCATACTAGCTGTCATTTTTGCTTATTTGCAGATTTTTCTTGTTTGACGTCATTAAAACTCACCATATAATTTAACCTTTTACTTGGTTACTTGAACTGGTTCAGTTCAATGCATGTAGATATCTCGGGTATTTGGTACTCAACCCCCTGCCCTAAGAGAGCAATTTTAAGCTCTCCCAGGCTCTTATCAGTACACTGTATTTGGACTGGGCGGTGCAACCATGGGCAATGGGCTCTGGGGGACATTACAAACCACACTCTGGTTTTATAAGCCCTCTTGTTTGCCAAATTATCCCACCCACCCCAAAAAACCCTCACCTTTTAGACCTACATGTAATGAGTGTAGTCTGAACAGCTGCTCAGAACCTTTATCAGGTGAGGCTGTTTGTCGGCCAGCGGGTCACGACAGGGTCACCTGCCTCTCGCCCTCAAAAAAAAAAGGAACAGGCAAAAAGCCCAAACAATGGTAAAATATCAGTTTCAATGGAAAGGAAGGCAGGGGAAGGAAAATGAGGAATATATTTGGTCAGGTGTGGCAGAGGTGTAGAGCTCATAATACCTTTCACTCTTTAGAAATTTCCACATTCTGTTGATTCCTTTTTTGCAGGGGCAAAATCTGAAAACATCATGTTGTGCTTATTTTTCCTGTTTCTTCCTTTATTTTTGCAGTGTCCACTGCAGGCCTGGTGAGCGTGTGCACCTGACTTCCTCAACGCCTAGCAACAGGAGCGCATCCTCCCCATTTCCTCTCATCACACCCGTATCTGTGGCAACCCATAATTTGTGCTAGCGGTGCACTGGACGATAGTCAATAAACAGGGACTGAGGTGGAGGGAGGATCTGTGCTGTGAGAAGACCAAGAGCAGACACTGACAGGTTGTTTTGTTCCATCGTAGAGTGTGATGAAGGCTACTGTTATTGGATCAACAAAGATAGATGTGAGTTTGAAGCACAAACTTTAGTGACGGTATTGCATTTCCCAGCATGATGGAAAAACCATATCAATGAACATCTTTGAAGAACAAATGGATAGGAAATAACATGGTCAAATAAAGTCAACAGTACTAAAATGGACAAGCACCTGCTGCTTAATGGAGGGCAGGGTAGTTTTCCTCGGACGGTTCCTGGAATAAAAGCACAATATGTATTTATTTCTTCTGTTTGTGCTTGATGAAGAACTTGTAAATGAACAGAGGATACAGTGACAATCAGACAATGTTAACCTAGTAGGTTTTATTGTGATGATTGCGATACAAAGTAGTCTTCCATGAGATGCATAGACAATGTTTTGTACAGCTGGATGTAAATAGAAGTGATTATTATATCATTATTTCATTAGTCTGAAGCATGTAAATATTTGATAATCCATGTAGTGTTTTGTTTCATATGTCTTATTGAAAAGGCAAACTGTGATTCAGGATTTGACAATCTTTGAAAGCGGACTATGCAATGTGCCAGGAACGCAGTTCGGTGGGACCTTTGAAGTGGCATTTAAGCCTTCATTGATATTTCAACTCAAATAACACATCTTAACAGTGAGATAAATGTTAACACACAGTTAATAAAACTAAATAAACAGGCTAGATCTATTATATTAATCTCTCTCAGCTTTTAAAATAGACACTGCTTTCAGCTTTGAATATTGGCATTAGTCGTCAAATACATAAAAATCACTTCTGTGCCAGCATTAGATGGTGAAATTCAATGGGATGACAAACCCTTATCCAAGGAATACTGGATTAACTGAGACGGTCGATCAGAGAAACAGATAACTCATCCTCAAAGAAGTTCACAGTACACCCTTTGTGATAACGGCTGTAAATAATGACGTGCCTTTGTAATCTAAATATTGACCTACAATCATATCTATATTGTTATGGGTTGTGAGGACAATATAGTGCAGTGGCCTTCCATTGAAATAGAGTGTTATGACAACATTTCTTCAAGTTGGGAAATGTGACAGAAAGACATCTCAATCCAGTCGCAATTTCAAACAGTATTACCTGCTCATGCAACTCTGAACTATCAGGAAACATTGTAAAATAATGTTAAAATATGACGGTCGGCTTTGTTATTCTTTTTATTGACACTTTTTTTAGACTGTTTAACAAAACTGAAGAAACTAGTACATACTGTATATAACTTTTCTGTCCCATCTGTGAATTAAATACTTTTCAAAAGGTCACTTCTGTGTTTAATGTTGTAAAATTTACTATGAACTCACTGCCAGCTGATTTGTGGTCACAATGCTGTTATCCGGATTTGTACCAAATGTGATTCTCTCCACATTGTATTATTTTTGTATAAAATGAAATCAATCTTTTTAAAATCATTATTTATGCCTTATGGAAAAAAGTTAATGTTTTAAGTAAAGCTTTTCTCCAAGACTGAAAATGGTGGTCTGTTTGTTTTCTCTGATTTATCCCATTGTGGTCATGTGGTTTGGAGTATACTGGATAAAATTAGATCATAAGTGGCACTTATTATTCTGTATTTACCAGTTTGCAATGTTATTTTTTCTTCTAAAGTTTAATAATTTTGTTATGATGGTTGTTAGGAATGTATTTTTATTTAGAGCCTCACCAACAACTCCATCTGACACACACATTATTTGTACAGTAAAAAAATGTGTACAGTTGTATAGTTGTTTGTGTGTGTGTGACACTTCTGCTGTGATTAAACTTCATAGACCCTTTTAACTGTGAAAACTTTACATGTGCCATGAGAATGGAATGTTTTTACAATGGGATTCTGGATATTTCAAATATTTTAGGTAAATTATAGTTTTTGCAGCTGTGTAAGAGAAGATGAGGGGTGCATGTTTGTAAGAATACCTCCCCGTAGCTTTTTGTTGTCCTCCTACAGGCCTGAAACAACAATTGTTAAATTCCCCTTATAAGCTTTAACTAAACTTGGAGGATGAGCATTGAATTAAAAACAAAACAAAACAAAACACATAGTTAGGATAACAGCATTGTTGCTGTAGGGTCAAAGAGATTACAGGGAAAACACAGCTCCCTATAGACAATATTACACTGACAGACTTAAATGATGAATCTCAAATATCTTCAATACATACTATATTCATTTTACAGAGATCTTTTTCTATACAAAGTTGTTATTTGAATTATAGTTCTATTGAAGCATAAAAGTAAACACATAAAAGCATATTTTTGGTTCTGTCAGCTAACTATTGCTTGATGACCAGTGATAGTGTGGCTGTTACACTTATAGTGATGTGACTTTTAAACTTTGTTCTGTGTTTTTGTCTTTCATTGAATGTGTTTAAAAGACACTCATAGAGTTCTGAAAGAGAGTGCCCTGCTGGGTATACACTTGTAACCCAATGATGTCACCTTGTTTGGTTTTCAATGAGGCCTTTGATTTTGCTCCCAGGAAGCCGCTAAATATCTTACTACTGGTCTCTTTAACTGCGCTCCCCTGAAAAGAGAGGAGAGAGAGAACTGGAGAGAGAGAGAAAGAGAGAGCAATCCTTATTAGCATTCTTTGGAGGTGCTGTGTTAACAATGCAGCCAACAACAATGATTACAACTATTGTTTTAGTTCAATTCAAGGAAAACTCAGAGTTGGCCAGTAATTCTTGTTTTTAACTAACCTAATGGCAAAAACACAATATAATGCTAATATTGACTAAATTACTTGAGAATAATTATGTTTAAAGTAATTTGTTTTGTGACTGAAACCATGACAGATGTTTTATCTCCAGATTCTGTTGTTGATTACTGCTTTCATTCAGTACACTAAAAATAAATCATTCAGTACACTAAAAAATACAATAAATTTGTTTTACACTAAAAATAAATATAAATATTTATATTTATTTAATAAATATAAACAAAACAGTAAAGCTACTGTACATCTGATATACTTTTAGTAATGTATGGATAAATTACAAAAAATAGGCCAGTTTTCCTTTAAAACAAACAACACTATTTTGACAGTAAAAATATGAAGACTGTAAGCTTTATTTGATGCCTCTGTGGGTTTTTTATAGGATATTTGTGAGATGCCACAGACACAGTAAGGAGTGACTGGATCTTTACTTCCATACAAGAGCCAGAGGTCAACACGAGAGCAAGATGGACACACAGAGAACAGAGAGAAGGGACTAAAGGGACAGAAAATGGAAGTTACAAACTGAATGTGGCTGTGTGTTTAGTGGTCAGAAGAAAATGGGCACTACATCAACTCCAGCTGAGCCCCAAAGGGTTTTAATGGGCAAAAGAGCCCAGCAGGGGTCAGAGGTCAGGAGGCCAATCACTGCCAGGGCTAATTGGTAACAATGTTTCAAACTGAGATCAAAATTAGACTTTAAAGTTGGACAGTTCATATTTAATTTTACCATACATTTTACCATATTTTTTACATTTACATTTTTTTTTATTAAATCAGTATGAAATATTATTGTATCATACACATGTGATAATGAAATATCATTATCACATACACAACACCAACACTGCCATATTATTTGATTATTTGCCATATTTAATTGGAACGTATGTAGTACAAAAATGTATTACATCCTACTGTCCTTTATACTAAAAAAATAAAGGGTAACAACAACATAGAAAAAGTTCATTCACACAGTCCATAAATTTCAGGGACAATGTCCAAAACATACCAATAGCAAACCAAACCCTAAACATCTTAATTGCTTGACAGACTTGAAAATCATGGGCAGCACTGAGGAATAAAAATGTCATTATTAATCTCTAATTTTTCTGCATCTATCAGTGAATGTTTTGTAGGCTATTCTCACAGATGAGAAATGGTCTAATGTACTTAAACAACATTTTAACAACACCACAGTTTATATAGACATTTATCAATGCTGCTTCTGCCGTCCAATGGTAGTTTATTGATCAACACAGGCCCACAGAGTGGATAGTAGAATGTGAAAGGATCTATTCGGCTTTTGTGTCCAAATGACTTTTTTCACTGGTTGTACTGTTAAAGGGGAACCCTGACAGATAGCAGTCACCACACTGATGCTGTCACGGAGGCTAGTGAGGAAAACAGTGATTTATGGTGATTGGTGAGATGCTCTGAGTCAGATGTGGGTTAATGTTCAGCTGGAGCAGTCCTGCACTTACATCAGCCGGCCTTGAGCTAAACCCACCATTCTCAGTGGGGAAACAGCTCCTGAATGGATCCTAATAGTTATGTAAGGTAGCCATTCAGAGATCTGAATAAGCTTGGCTAGGACAGGAATATCAATCTTGTCCAGTGTAATAATACATCCAAACTCACGACACCTTCCTTTTTCATGGTACCGCTATTCAAAGCACCATTTATTTTAATGTGGGGATGTGTTTTCTTCACTCATTACATTGTCAATCTTTTCTAACTGTACTAACATATATAGCCTACTTCTAAAACTACAGCTTTAAATATTTTTACTGAAGTCATTGTGCAATTACAGCATTGCCATTTATTTGGGTAGAATCTTATTTCTTCCTTTGGCTAGACTGCAGTTTCTTTGCAGATAAATAATGAACAAACAATAATGAAGATTGTGCAAAGACAAAAGGCTCTTGAAGTGAGTGTTTTACAATTGAATAATAGACGTTGATTTTAGCAAAAAAAAAAGTGCTAAATTAAACCTGTGACTGTGAGTATAAAAACGAGCTGTTACATATCATTACAATATCAATGGCTTTATACAACGTCTCCATTTCTCCCATGAGGGAAAAATTATTACAATGTCGCCATCTCCTGTTAAAAACCGGAACCTTAATGAGCGCGGAAAGTGGTACTGAAGAAATATGCTTCAACTGGCAAGTTTTCTAAAACGACCAGAATAAAAGTCTTAGTCTCATTAAGAATGTTCCTCTTAAATAAAACAGTTATCACGTTTAAAATAAGCAGTAACACCAACATTTATTTTAATTATTTAATCTCAAGAGCACACTTTACGTTAGAAATAGTTAATCGTATTTAATGTGCTACAATACAATGTGTCGAATATTATTTATTTGATGGTTTGTTTGTTTACACCTTATTCTGTGACGTGGGGAAGTGGCGCATGTCTTTTCTCTCCTATGACGTCACTTCATTGATCTGTTTAAGATGGCGCTTCGGCCCGGATCGGGGGGAGGTGGCAGGTACATAATGTCTAATTTCAATGCTTTGTCATCTGTTTATCTTCATATATATTTGCTCGCTGCAGCCGGTGTATGTTAATTCGCGAAACCGTTAGAACATTCAACTGTTTGTCCGGCACGGTTTCACTTTATTTAGCTTAACGTCTGTAGTGTTAATGGCTGATGCTGGTCAGCTGGGTTGGTGATGTGACGTTTGTAATACTGATCTCACCTACAATGATGTTACACTTTAGATGCATCGTCTGCCACATTTACATGAGCTTCTACATATGTATGCGCCTGCATTTGCCGTGCACGTTAATATATAAATATATAGGTGCTAAAAATTAGACATTTGATCAGCCAGACGCCCTGACACACAAAATAGACATTTATTGGCAGTTTTAAATTGTAGCGAGTGATTTAGTCGGCATTGTTTTTAGGCATCATAGCTATTTACGAATCTCGAGTCAGTTCTATTAAATTAAATCTAATAAAACTCGATTCGTCCCTGTGATTCCCCTACAATGCTTAAAAGACACCTCAGTAGGTTTTGAGACACCCAGCTATTGTCTATGGATGCACACCTAACGTGACCCAGCCTGTTTTAGTATGACGTATGTTCACGGCTGTATTGTGCTGTCGAGGTGTAGAGCAACTTTGGAGGGCTGCTTATTGTTTCCTGCCAGCTGAGTAAACATTTCAAAGTGTTTTTGGCTGATATAAAGGTTGCAGGGTCTTGCCTGACTGTGATGTTGGTCAGGTGGGCTGGCAGCTCCAATCACTAGCACAAAGAAGAGTAAATTTAGCCCCCTTTTTACATTAAGATTAAATGTCATCTTATTGCACTTGCATACATGTACAGTGATGCACATTTTACAGTCATACAAGGTTATTATTAGCATGGATCATGGATGTTACTGAGCGTAAATTCTTTGCTATTGAGACAAAAAGACAATTTGAATGTCTTGAAGTGTATGAAGTGCCATCTTCATGTTTAATTTACCTAAAGGGCTTTTAGTCTTTGTTTAACTGTTTGAATTATGAATGTCTGGTTTCAAACAGTGCAGCACCAGGTAATGCTGATACCCGCCATGAAACCAAGTAACCACTGCTGCTGTATTTGGCGGTACAACAATTTGTGAAGAGAGTACAATCCAATTTTGCAAGTGACTTGATTAAATAAACCGGATCCTATTTAAGTACATGTAAATTTACTTGTCATGATTTTCTGCACTTTTCCAAATGATGAGGAACAGGCTAATCTGGTATCAGCAATTTTGTAATGCTAATGAAAGAATTGGGCTAGAATTGGGCCTTGCTTAAGTTACTAAAAAGGCAAAATATGTTACAAATTAGATGATGATTTGGTTACGATCTGACAGGATTTAGCACATAGGAGAAATGTCTCCATGAAGTATATCCAGTCTGCTGGATAAAGCAGGGATGGGCATCTTCC
>JAZGTI010007636.1:0-21361 GCA_036877585.1 Botia kubotai
AGCTCTGAAGGTGCTCTTTCTCCACCTCTTCCTGTCTGGAGTTAATGTGCCCAGAGGTTGACTCCTGATAAACCATGAGCGATTGGACTAAACCAGCGAGAAGCAGCACTGAGCACTCTGCATTTCAATCTGCTGCAGTCCCTCGCATCCGCCAACCAAAAACACAGATAATGCTGCTGCAATTTGCCCATAGATATTCTCTGCACATCACAGGCGCCCAGTTATGTCTCCATTTACTGGCATTATGCCACTTGTTTTGTATATAATGTTGAGATTGTGCTATTCTGTGTATCTTTGAATTAAATTGAACTAAATTTCACTGAGAAATTTGTATTTTTATTTACAAAAGAGGCATTAAACAATGTTATTTTCACTCCAGACAGTGAAAATAGAATGTTAAAATTTAATAATTTAGACAAGAAACATCTGTAGACTCAGAATCTCTTTTCTAGTGCTTCTCACAGTGAACTGGGCGGCTGGGGGTTACCATGGCGATACATACTGCTTATTCATATAAGCTGCGCCGACCCCTGGCTTTCTATGAGCGGTCGGCTATATGTAATGTGTACTTCAATTCCATTTCCTTGCATTTCCATATTTTCAATTAGTTTGAGTTCCTTTGCTTGGAATATCACAGGACTGCAAGATATGGGGGGTCAAACTGAAGTCAGACTCCATTTAATTGAAATAAGACAGTAAAAACCAGACCAGCCAATGGTTTTGGGTTCTTTGACGACCAGCTGATAAGTTTGGGTTTATTTTATGTGCTCCAAAAGAATACAGAGTAAAAAAGAGGAGATGCTGGTAGGCTCATTCTATCTCTATTCCTGCTCAGGAATACACTTTATCACTACGGCAACCTGCTAAGAGGTTACTATAGTTACAGAGCAGCGTTTCATGGTGGAGTGTTGCACTGATAAACAGTGAAGAGAGAGAAACAGAGCAGAGAATGAAGGGAGAGAGCACAGTGTTGATAGTGAATCATACTTTGGTCTCTTTCTCTCTCTCTCTTTTTCTCACTCATAAAGGGTGAAAGGCAGAAATGACAATAAAGAAATGAAAGAGGAGATGAGAGCAATGACCCAGCTTTAAGCGTTGAGCGTTCTCCATAATCAGATGCACAATGAACACACTTGCCCAAAAGGTTAATTAACAAATTCCACTCTTTTTATGTAGCCTGTCCAGAACAGCTAAGAAAAGACAGCTTGCTGACTGTCAGTTCTGGTCGCTCTGACTGAAACATCTGCCCTGTTCTCAATACCCCTGGTTGTTACATAAACTGGGGGAATAAAATGTCTAGGTAATCAAAACTGATTCTAAGCACCACCAGGTTTTTTGGGGGGATGCACCAGCTCACCTACACGTGCACGCATCGATAATCTTATCATGGCTAAACAGAGGACAGGAACGCTGCCTTTCAATATCATTTAAGCCCAAAATAGACAGAAAAAGGGGAAATAGAGATCAAAGGAGAGTACCAGGAAGGGCCAGGAAACCCAAGCCAAGAGTCAGCGCTTTGTCTAAAAGAAATCAGCGCAACCAGCAGGAGCACTTGGGGAATAAGCAAGGGTTACCGGAAGACACTTGCTTACAAGTTTGGAACTTGTAAAGTTTTTGCTGCAGCAAAAATGCAAAGGGCAATGAGGGCTGCTAATTGATTTATACTCTGAAATATGTATACTCATGAATTCAGGAGCAGGGCCATTACAGGAAGTTTGGTTTTCAGGTTTTGTCATCCTGATTGCCTCTAGCAAGCTGTGCATCATCTAATTAGATTGTCATTGGATTTTGACTACATTTAGGTATAGACAGATTTTGCGACATCAGAAATTGTGGTGTATGAGATAACAGCATCTGACTAAGATTTCTCTTATCACTCTTTTAAACTCATAAAATCAAAACTAAATGTGTGCCTTTTAATCCATGTTTGTTAAGTCTGAGGTTAAATGCTACATGCTAGTGTATCCTTTAAAAAATAACTTGACTTACAGCCCTGATATCGATGACTCATTGATGACTCTGCACTACACAGATTTGTCAAATAAAATGCTCTCAAGAATAAAAACATCCCTCCCCCAATAGAAAACGCATCTTTATCAAGTAGCGTATCAGGGTTCATAAAACTAAATCTTATTGGCTACTTTAAAAAGAGATGCATCCTTTGATACATCCCACCCAAACAGGAAATACATCAACACAGAACATCTGTCACATTGTACTCTCAGGGTATTGTCATAGGGAAGTGCCCGTATAGTTTGGTCATAAAGAGAACACAGAGATATCCACAGTAAAGGACCCGTAGAGGACTTAGAGTTAAAACTCTGTGCTGTGGTGAAAGGCTTCTGCCTCGACTGGGATGATGCTATATAAACCCTCGTCTAACAGATGAGGAGAGGAGACAGACTCTGTTCGGAAAATGATGTATTGGTTTACTGGATCAGGCAGTGTGTGAGCTGGAGAGATCATTTTCTGGCCAGGAGTGTATACGTATATTCCTATGTATGGAGGCGGAGAAAGTGGGAGAGAGAGAAGAATGAGACCGAGATTAGGATGCTATAATATCGTATAGCTGCGGACTCTTGTTATTGCTGGCCTATTACTTTTACAGGCTGTTTTTACATGCGTTTGGTAAAAGCCCACACTATGTTGTATGGGCACTATGGGAGTCCTTGTCTAACCTTCATCCTACTGAGCCTTCGTGAGTTTCAAAGTAAAAGGGATTATGTGTGTTTATACGATTCATTTTAGATACTGCCCGACCTCAGTTTTTTCTTTTTCTTCTCATAGCACTTCAAATTCAAGTGGCACACATGCTTTAGGTTTTCAACATACACCATAATCCATAACCATTAGTCTTCTGTCCATTATAACATACATATGCATACATAATAAACATAATCAGACACTTACACAAGCAGGTGGCAGTGCCTCCGTTTAATAATGGCCAGTAGGTGGCAGTCTTGCTCTGCAACGCACATTGTGAACCATTATCCCCTTACAATAAAAAACTTAACCAGTCGCCAAAGAAACAACGTATTTGCTTAACACGACACGCATGCACCTTCTCATCCACACACAGACTGACTGATTTTTCTAATACTCCAAAATTAAAGTTATATAAATGCAGTTTTAAACAAAAAGTGACAAATAATCTTTCAACAAGATGAACTACTATTTATGCTTGGGTGAATGATTAATGATGTGTACAAACAAGATTTAACTGATAAGGAAGAACAGAAACGACACCATGATATTTTCAAAACGTCAAACGTTGTGACTTTAAACCCCTAACAGCATTACAAACCTAACGTGTGAGAGGTACAATGATGGTATTTTTGAAGATCATCCAACAGTGAATTAATATTGACAACAGAGACACTAATTTTGTAATTTAGTTAGATTTAGATCGACCTCAAATTACATTTACTTTTCATTTCATATGATCTCTTTGTGTCTGAATTTCCCTCACACAGTCTCTCACTTCCTCCACCTTTGCAGGGTGGTCTCCTCTCCCTCCAGCTTTACCAGCCTGTGTTACATTCTCTTCTACATCTCAGTAACCCTTGTACCCTGTTATTTTTCTATCTTGTGACAGGGGGCAGACGAGTGGTGTGGTCAGTGGAAAAACTGGCCTTGGAGAGTTCCTGGTACAAAACGCGGAAGGCTAAAACTATAAAAAAGGAAGAAAAGAACAGGATAAAAGAAATAAATAAAAAATACGTAGAGCTGTCCTCTCTCTCGCTCTCTCTTGGTAATTTGGGCTGGTAAGAGGGTTCTGCTCTTATAAACCAATGAGATCCTACGAGTTGGGCAGACCATGACCATTAAAATCTGACCCTTTTTATTCTTTTCCAAGGGCTCAGTAATTCTGTCCTCCCTCTTTTTCATTCTCGCCCTATCAGGCTGTCCGCCATCCCGCTCTTCGGCTGACCCAGAGGACCAGCTATGAAAACGAGAACGAGAGAATACTGGACGTTGTGAAGCAATGGTAAGGGGCTTGTTAGACAACAGACAAAAGACTTTTTCTATTAAAAATTTAGTAATGAGGGACAGGAGCTCTTATATCTAGTAAGTGCCACATGAAACAGCAGCCTAATAGTGAAGCTCTCAGCTCTAATATTTACTAATAAACCAAAATGTTATGACGATGATGTGCAAAGCAGAGAGAGAGTAGGAACAACACGAGTCTGGGACACAGAGATCATGGAGCCCTCTGTATTGATCTGGTTGGTTAACCAGCATCTCTCTGTAGGCTTGTGACCAAGCACATGGCTCCCTGTTGCTTTGGCTACACGGGTGGCTGGGTTTGTCCGAGCTCTGTGTAAGAAAAGCTTTAGGGAGACAAGCTGCCATGGATGATCCACATACAAGACCCACGTATTTACCCTGCAGGGCTGAGGTAAAGGAGAGTCAGCCGATTCAGAAAGCTTTGACTTTCACACAAGAAACACTACTGTGGAAAGATGTACTATAACAATGCATCTCAATGGGTTTTGATTAAGAACACACTACAGTATTGTTTTATTATTAGCATTATTGTATGGTAAATAATTATAATTGTAAATTCATACATTTAAATGTATTAATATTACCATGAACTGCATTGGCCCAATCAACATTTTAAAATAAATAAAATGCAAAAATGTAGAACCACACTAGCTATGGCCTAGCCCAAACAATAATAACATATTATTATTAATAATAATACTATTATTAACAATATCAATAATACTCACATTATTGTTGTTAATGATATTATTAGTAGTATTAGTAATATATATATATATTTTTTTTTTTGGTCATCGGCACCAACCATATTTATAACAAGATATGTCAATGTTTCAATGAAATCTACGCCATTGGAACCTGTATTTACTGTATTTTGAATTATATTCTGTTTTACTTTGTCTAGTTTTGTTCATTATATTTAAGATTCAGAGCATGTGAGGAATTGTGAATTTGCACAGAAATATCATAGAGTTTAATTACATCCACAGCCTTTGACATCAAAAAGATATTCAAAAGCTGATTATGCTGTTTACTATCCTAACACTGCACAATTGTATGGTTATTGTTATCCAAACTGCATCCCACCAAATCAAACCCACTGTACTGGAAGACAGCCTTTTAGCCTGAGCATGTGTAAAGTAATGACACATTGATGTACTATACATTGAAATACAATAACACAATTTTCAACAGCCTGGGCTGTGCCCTTCACTATTGTTGACAGTCCATTCATTGACGGGTTTTATTTTATTTGTCATTAAACATGTGAATTGTGCAGTGCTTAATGCTAGAGAATCTATAAGTACCTGATGATGTATGAATGAGGCATGAATGAGGCATGAGTGCAGCTCACTGTGACATTCTGAGCCTTCAAAACCGCAGGGTCAACGAGACCTGCCACTTCCTGTGTCAGAACTACTGTGGCGCATACACAAGCAACCAACACGCATGTACGTGGAATGTTGATCAGCATTTTTGCTTGCATTGTGTTCAATTTAGGGTCATACTCCAATTTTGAATTTAGATTCCTGAGAGCATGTAATTCCCCATCTGTGTGATATATGATGTGAGAACACTTTTAATGTATGCTAATGATTTAATGACTCTGGCTTTGCTGTACACACGCAGTCTTGAGTCAGATTGCAATTGAGGTACTCCATTAGTTTGTGTTCAACCTGAATATTCCACAGTCCAGAAAAAAAGGGGAAAAAAGCCACGGCTAATTCACCACCAAACTTCCTGTGTAGCCTTTTGATTTTAATCAAAAGCAATTTTGCACACAATTTGAAGGGCTTGATGTAGTGCTGTTGCAGTGAGTCATTTTGTGGGGCGCTTGTAATGTTTGTAAAATATATGCTGTGCATTTAAGTACATGTCAACTTATGTTTTAATCACATCAGGTTAACAGTGCATGGTAGGACAATGTCTACAGTATTCACATAGCAATAATCCCCAAAATGTACAGCTAGGATCTTTCAAAACGAAGAGCAACTTCGGCATGCAGCTAATCAGCCTTGATTTTCCACAGCTTGGCTCTGTCCAATCATGCACGTGCTGTTACTCGTTTGCCTGTGTAATTCCTATCTTCTCAATTATAAGTAAAAGTGTATAATAGCACACCAGGTGCTTTGTTTGCTAGCCATACACAGAGATAAACTCCACAGGTCAAGATCTAAGTTTGACTGTCACATTGAAGCTACTTTGGAAGGAAACCTGACAGATATTCTTCGGGGATTATGCAGTAAATTTGACAGGCATTTTGAGACGCTTTTGTAAACAGTTTTGGCAGGTAATCTGAGTGGACACTCAAGGTAGGTTTGGAAAACAAGTATACCAGAAGTGTGCAGGTGATATGATCAGACAGAAGCATTTGGCCTTTCGTTCAGCTACTTTGAAATTGCTGAAACCATTGGAGGCTTAATCAGAGAGATCGCACTAGAATAATTAAGCACCAACGATTCCTAACGAGCAGCTGATTGGTTCTCACATAAATCTTAATCCATTCCTTATCCCACAAATTACAGGAAGCAAACAGAAAGTTACAGGAAGCATTTTGTGTTTCGATACCTTCATGTTGGAATGGTTGTATTAACATGATGGGCACCCATGTGACTGGCACCACAGTTTAGTAATTACCAGTGAACTGAAGATCTAGCCAGTTTGAAGCAACAGAACAGGAAAGCAATAAATTTCCCATCATGCTTTGTGGCTGCACAAGGACAAAGTAGGTATAGCATCAATAACAGAACAATGTACATTCTTTGCTCTGTGTTTAATTGCATAAGTCCTGTGCTTGTTGGTAAGTGAAAAAAATCAAATTGCATAATTTTTATCCAAAAATATTGTAAAATATATTGCAGTTGCAAACTTCCCAGGAGGACTTGAAGGCAGCATTGGATTTGAGTTGTGTGTGTGCATCTGAGTTGTGTGTGTCTATGCCCACAAACGATTGGACATGTACGTAGCATGCACGCTGGTCCCAAAATGTGTGCTTGGAAAGACACAAGCCATGTGCTTGGTCACATGGATCATCCATGGCAGCTTGTCTCCCTTTGTTAACACAAGCTAACAAATGACAAATTTGGAAGGGGGATAAAAAGAAATAAGGAGAAAACGAGTGGAAGAGGGGAAACAAATGTGAGGGCCATCGTGCATGAAATTAAAAAGATACCTCAAAATAGTCCAGCCAGGCAGAATGTTTTATGACCTACCACACACACACACACACACACACACACACTTCACCTGTTCTCCTTCCTTTCCAACACACCTTCTTTGACATCCGCTTGCACCCACAAACTCATGGTCTCATGTTTTTCCTCATGTATTTTCTATTACAGTGAGGGTGAACCATCTTTGCTCTCAACAAAGTCCTCAAGAATCCTCTTACAAAAGCACCCCAACCCACATCTTTTCTCTTCTTTTCCCCTGAGTGAGATGTGGGCTGTGTGGGGGGGGATATATGCCGCTTGCTAACCTTTACACAGCGTCCATTCAGTTCCCCACCTCCCCCACCCCCCAGGAGCCAGTATTCATGGCTTTATGTTGTTGTGTTACAGGAGGCTGGCAGTGGTCAACAGGAGATCAATCGATATCAGGCCCAACTTTACACTTACTCTTAAAATTGGTTTTACAATCTGTCACAGCGAGACCTATCACCAGATAGAGATTGATATGAACAGCGATTTAAAAATGAAAGCCTGGTTATTGTTATTCAATTTCTAATTTTATTTATAAAAAAGATGATTTAAAAAAACTGTTGTTATTGTGTTAACAAGGAGGATTGATTGGTAGAAGCTAATAAACTATAGTACTATAAACTATAATAAACTTCTCAGGACTATCCAGATCGTATATGCTGTGTTTCATCTTGTAAAGTTTCCAAAAGGTTTCCAAAAATTAAATAAACTGGCACTTGAAGTCAGACCAAGCTTGGAAATTTCACAACTTTGTTGAGATAAGAGTGTGTGATGTTACCATGGCAGCAACCTGACAGATGCATGGAGTACACATGCAAACAAACGCTTGCATACCTAACCTTGCATAACATTGTTTATCCTACACAATTTGGTTGCTATGAGAAATCTTGGTTGACAGTCATACAACATATATACAATTATTATTTTATGCCTTTTAATTTTGTACAATATTGTTCATGTTTTTTCTTATCGTTGTTCTTCTGGAGCATTTTTGCCATGTCTTCTTATATTGCATTATTAACCGGCTTGTGGGTATATTCCTTTCTTAAGGGAAAAAATAAAACGGTTATTTTAAAAATGAACATAATCTTAACCAGACATGAGCTGACAAGTTTCCATCAAGTAATTTGTCTGTTTACACTGAAAGTAAAAATGCTGTGTGACACCCACACCACAGCCAATCAGAACACATTTAATTTTAATCAGCCTGCGTAGAGCAATTCATCAGAAACAGAACCTGAGCGACTATCAAAATGTCATGTTGGTCATCATGATCGGGGCTGGTTCATGATTAACAAGGCGAAAAAATTGATTTATCAGTTTTTGCTTTGTTGCTCAGCACCTAGTTGGGGCACACTCTAATGACAATCTTTGCGACAATAGCCAGGAAAGAGGGAGAGTATTAGGCCCTCAGGCCCCCAGCGTATAGGATGGACAGCCATGGGTTGAGGGAAGGGCTTGAAGAGCCTGGCTATTGAGAAGAGCTATGGGCCTCCGTCCTGATGAAGACTCTCGTCTCCTGATATGAAGTATGAACGTGTCAGATCTTTCAAGATGTATTAGCCACGGGTCCTAGACTGCATTGGCAGGAGGGACCTAATAAAGTAGCCAGCACACACACCCACACACTCTTTCTCCCTCTCCAAGCACAGGCAACAACTTTGATAAGCGACTGACATGTGGCTTGAAGTAGATGGAAAATGTTACGAGTAATGCGTGGATGTAAAGGTCAGATGAGCATTTTGTATGACTCAGTGGAAGAGATGAGGGATGCTGCATTCTCGCCCCGGGGCCAGCAGGTGAATGTGGAACTGATGTGTTCTAAGGAACTGTATTATGTTAGAGGGCCAGTGTTTAATGCAGACGTGTCCAGGTTTAAACAGCAGATTCGGAACAGGGTATAGAGATGAGCCAAAAGGCTCAAATACGAGCAACCTTGACACTGAAAGAAAGATAGTAAAGCCAAGATTGAAGCTCTGTTGTGTCGTTAAGGGCTCGCTTTATTTTTTTTACAGTTAAATACTTCCTCGCAGATGTTTATATTGTACCACACTCCCCTCTCCTGTCAGGTAGACTCTTAAACTCTCCTGTCAGGAACAAACTATTTGCAGGTTTTAAGTTGAATTCCTTTGAATATCCATGTTAAAGGACTGACAAAAATGAAAGAAAATAGTTTGTTTTATGTCAACTGCTTTTCAGCAAACACAAGAGTCCTGAAGCGGAATCAAAGCTTTGTCTGAGGAAGATCAAAGTCATATTGATCTTCATGTCATTATATGGAGAACACCTGATGAGAAATGTACTCCAATAACTCTTGCCATTTATAGTTTAAAAAATATAGTCTTATATTCAACATCCATGTTATGTGGTTATATAATACAGTGGTTGAAAATTTGCTTATCGTTTCTTACCTGATATGATTGCGTTCTATGAGAATACACTGTATGTTTTTATGTGATGCACTGTATGTGGATTGTAGTGTTACCTGCATGGATAGACATAATTTTGACATTATGAAGCGGTCACCTGTGGCAAAACTGACATATTGCAATGAGATGTGTATGATTGTCTCGACATGTGGCATTACCAACAGTCTTGAATGATCATTTGCTCAGTCATCTGTCAGTGTCTCCAGGAACATCTCAACAAAGGCATCGCCACATAACACAACAGGTGTTATGACAGTGCCATCTATATGAACAAATGAATAGGTCCACCTGTGCCCTCGACAGTATCTCATATTAGAACAAGGTTAATAATATATCACAAAATGAGTTTTATTCTCGCTGATTCACTGATCATCACAATCCTATGACACTTACTGTATGACTTGTGACTGTAAGGATGAGAATTTTAAAGAATTCTGGTTCCAATTCTGATTCCATTTGACGATTCCATTAGCAATTCTTGTAGTTTTTGAACAGCGAAATATATAATTATAACTGTATACCAGGTATATACACTACATTTCAGGCAAAAATAATAATTTGTCTTTTTACTCTAGTAAATTTATTCTAGTAATTCTAGTAAATGCAATCTAATAATTTGTATTTTAACCAGTAATATGCTTATCAAACTGATGAAAAATGTAAAGTAAGTAAATGACTATAGAAGATCTGTCAAAATATGATGATGACTGATTCAGTCAGTAACTGGGTGATTAGTAATAAGAATAATTCAAATTAATATGAATACAAAAAAAGTCAGGATCTTTTGTTACTGAATTTGTTCACAAATCTGATAATAGTGGCCATTGTTTGCATGCATGGCATTTCTATTGTTGTGTGCAACCAGCAAATTAATTGCAACAGAAGAATGTGTTGACAACTCAACTTGATAACAACTAGATAAAGGAGTTAATGATTGGCATAGTTTTCTCTCTGTCTCCCTACTAAAGTGAATCAAACAGAGATAACTTTCATTCACACACTGCTCGAAACACATGACCTCAGGCCAAGCCTGAAAGCTTTCTCCATCAGGTGCGTGTATGCTTGTGCAAAAAACTATTTCAGTAATAACAGGCAATTTCTCTATTAAAATGGACTGGCTGACATGAGTGATGCTATTATCGATACTACAACTTGGCTCTGTGCATAATAAACTTTAGAGTATGATTTAACAAGCATTTCAGTGAGTATTAGCTAGTACTTTCAGACCTTACAAAAATATGAACAGTGTGGCCTCAGTGTCAGAGGCTTGCTTGAAATCCAGCATTAAATAATCTGTTTCTGGTAAGTGAGGCAGCGTGTATAGCAATAAAAAAGGCCCCAGGACAGGTAATGCACTCAGATTTGCTGATAATATTTTGCAGTATTATTAATGCTGTTCTTTCCCGTCATAGCAGACCCCTCAATGAGTTTATTGGAAACCTAACAAGATGATATACTGCCATCTCAAAAGGCTTTCATATCTCTAAGATTAATGTTTACTTGTGTGTGTGTGTTTGTGGGTTGCGGGGTGAAGGCTAGCGATGGTACAACTTTCATAGTTGCAGAAAAATGATTCTTTTATGAAGAGGCAAAATTCTGTTTAGAAGGCCAAATTGGCAAAGAAAAAGTACATTGCCATAAAACGATTCTTGGGAATTAATGAAGCAAAGAGGAAAGGTTATGTTTTGCATTCAATCTTTGTACTGTTCAACACCTTACTTATGTCTTTCTTTTTTCTGTTTAAAGTGGACCAGCCTTTGATCAGGAAGCGTCAGGATTTGAAAATAAGCTCTAGGCTTTTTAGAAATCTAATAACGAGATGATGAAAAGTAGCTAGTTTTAATAGGAAGACGTTGGAAGCATTCCAAGTGCTGATGACACTCAGGGTAAATCCAGAAGGATAACAACCACCTAAAACACATCGAGTTAGCAAGGCTAAAAATGTCCATCAGTCCGATGAAAATAACTCCAGAGAGGCTCACGTTTGAAAGAAAGGTGGAGTAAGCTAAACTTTTGTGAGAAAAGTGCAGTTTTAAGGAGAGACGGAGTGTGAGACAGGAGAGGAGAATTCTGGGATAGAGATGTGAAGCAATGCAGGTTTCTGCTGTGTGAGTGTGGTGTTGGTTTGGAGGAGAAGGTCACAGCTCTCAGTGCTGTGGCCATAATTAAAGTCCTCGTCCACGCAAGCAGAAGTCAAGTGTGTTGTCCTTGTGTTGAGTAGAGCAGCCGAAGACTGGAAGACTTTGGCCATGTGCACAGTGGAATATTTTAGTTTTCTTTTCTGTCCTTTACAAATTTTGTTTTTCATATCGCACAATATAAGAGTGCTGAGATCTTGCATAAAAGCCAGGGCAGACTGCTTGGCATCATGCATCATGCATTGGCTGTCTTTTTTGTAAGGCTGTACGAGAGACATCTTTAGTCACAATTGACACCATTGACTGGGTGATCATTCATGTCTTTCTGACATCCTTATTGATGGATGAAATCAAAATGGTATTGTGCAAACCTAAGCAATCTCTTGCACCGATGTTGACCGTGTTTCTTCTGAAAAAGAAAAGAAATTGTGTTTGAAATCTGCCATGGCTGGGCAAAAGAGGGACTTTGTGTATGGCATGTTCTTCAGAGAAAACTTGAGATCATTTTGATCATAATATATGATCGTAACATGAAAGCAATGCTAAATAATGAAATATTCATATCGCATATCGTATAAACAAGCTTGTATTTCCACCAGAACATCTCTCTCTAATGCACATATATAACACGTCATCAATTGCTGTGCTTCTATTGGTTCTTTAGTGGGTGGTGGCTGTCATAAGAGCGATTCCACTGATCATCACACAGTCTGTGATACAAATGCCTTGAATTGGCCGGCGATGAGCATGTCACATTATGGTAGGTGATAAAAAACTGTTGATTTTGCCCAATGACAAAATAAATGCTTATAATTTGTTTCCGACAGCAAAATCATAACAAATTGCAGTGTGCACCGGACCTTACTGAGAGAGAGACAGAGGGGGAGAGAAAAAGAGAGAGAGAGAGTGAGCAGGGGAAATATTGCCTGACATTTAAACTCGAATCCCACAGGGCAATGTCGTACATCCTGAAGCACAAACTCACAGGAGCACAAAGAGCAAATGAACAATACAAATCTACAATCATTATCAATAAGATCAACCTTTTTACCATTGTGCTATCTTGAACCGGTCCAACAGGAACCCAGATGCCAGTCATCCAGAGCCTGTCAGGTGTGTGTGTTCTGTATGTGTCATCACACTCAAATGTCCTCACTAAAACCCACCAGGGGTTTCTGTTATTAGATAAAGCACCGGATAAAAAGAAAGTCATCCATAAATACATGAGTGAAGAAGATATGAGCCGGATCTCTCTGCTCCATTCACTGACCTACAGCAAGAAAGACCTACAGTCTCCTAAGAGAGTGACATGTTCTATATCTTAAATGCTGTTCTTAGATCAGCCCTGGGCTTTAAAACTTTCTTATAACCACATGCTTAAAGAGGAGAAAGCAAGGGAATGAACACATTCTGTGCTATTGAGGGTACACACGGAAAGGCCATTCCACGAGAAACATGAGAAAGCATATTATTTTATACTATATATTTATACATGCGTTTACCTTCATGATGTTTTACATGTACTTTTCTGTGTTTACATATATATATTTTTTTTTTACATATTTGGTAAAACAGGGTTCTAAGATTCTGAAGTGGACACTAACATGCATAGACAAACACTGTACATATATGTTATAGGCATGTTAACTAGAGAGAGACAGCCATACTCAGACCTTAAGACACAGAAGTCAATGACTATGCACTCAATGGTGCATATTAAGTGCGTTTTTGTAATTGTTGACATCTGGATTGTTGACATAAGGTGCCCATCTGGGCCATGTCTACTTCAAAGTAGTTCCTGCACACTACCTTGCAGACAGATCAATTATTTACACAGCTTTTTAATGCATCGCAGACAAACGTTTTGTTCGGAGAGGAAATACAAAACCTTTTAGGAAATCTTGTGGGTACACATTCCCATCTGGATCAATGATTAAGACCGTCATTGTGAGTCATTTTCAAACTACCGCTTGCAAATTCACATGAAGCAATTTATGTCGACAGCCAACCTCAGTGGATGATGCTGGAAAAACCCAGTTGAGTGTCACTGAGGTGTGAACGCGTGTGCCAGTCAATGCACTGGGGGATTCACAATGTTGGCCAATCAGACCCGCTCTAGAGATAAGCCTGGCCTTTTACTGCTCGCAGGGCTAATAAAACTGCGTCCCCTGAAAAACATACTTGCTCATACACACACACACACACACACACTTAGATAACAGAAAGACAACTGTCCAGAGGTGCTAAGTCTTTCCATGCATACACTCTCGCTCAGTCTCATCCTTTCTCTCTTTTAAACTCTAATACAACCTCTCAATATTTATTTAAATGGCTGGTCTATAAGTCAAGCTCAAAGCCACATCTGCTGGCCCCACGAGACAGGAATTAAAATCAGTCATTTTCTCTATCCTCAACTAAGAAAGGGAGAGAGGGTCTTAGTGGCAGACTTACGAGCAGTCTGTGCTACATCAGGTCTGACAGAGGCTGCTGTTATGAGCCCTAGTTGAAGGATTTACAACCAGTTTGTCTGTGGCTTGCTGGGAGACCCCCTGGTGGCAAATTCCATATGACACTGTCTCGGTCAAGATTCCCCAGAGACTTCAGGGTCAGGAGGTGGAACTCCAAAACTAATGCTGGTAATGAGTTACAACTGATATCTCATCTCCAGATCAGGCTTGGTTAAGATTGGAGCTAGGATTGTGTGGCATTTAGAAATGAATTAAGAAAGCATTTTAAATTCAAATTCCATGACTTAATTTGGACCGAGTTTAAATTGAGGTAACAATTCAAATTCAAAAATCAAATTAGAATTTAGGAAAGAAGAATTTAAATGTAACTTGTAAGTGTAGTTTTTAATCTCTTTCTATTTTCTGTATTAATTACAATACCCATAAACATGTTCTTGATCTGACTTACAACATATACAGTATATCAAAACAATAACATTTAATAAACCAGACTGGAAAAAGACTTAATTTAACAGAATGTTCAAATAATTGCCTCTAAAATCTTCACATCAATACAAACATCAATTCATAATTAGTAGTAAATACAATTTGAATGTTATAATGTATGTTATTGAAACAGTGTGGTAGATGCTGTATGAAACATGCTGTTATTGCTGTGTTAATTGTTTTGACAGCATTTAGTTTACAGACATATTTCTAATTAGAAAAAAATATTGTTTATCAACAAAATATCAGTAAACAAACAGGCATGATTTTAGCCCACATTAATGATGTAATAGTTTTGTTGTTGTGCATTATTTTTGTTGGACTAATTAAACTGTTGTGTGATAGGGATAAAATCCTTTGACTTGAGACTCAGTAAATTCCATTTCCTTCAAACCAATTAGAATTCCAATTCGACATCCAATTAGGTGTGGCTAATTTATTTCAAATTCATTTCACATGACTTAACTAGCAGTTGTTCTATACAAGGTGACAGCAGGCAAAATGTCTATAAACTGTGTCCCAAAGGTACCACACATCATTACGTTTGTATAATAACCTGTAACAGCCATATATATATATATGGCTTTTACATTAAATTATGTAAAAGTGAAAATAAAGTAAAATTTATTTGGAGTTCACATTCAGACAAAATACTCTGCCCCAAGACTAATCAAGTGTTGCCCACAGGCTGACAGAAACTATCAGCGAGTGGGTTTTTGCAATGCTAATGAGAATACAAGTAGAATAAATCAGCCGCTTAAATCTCTCCACTCACACTCTGTTAATGCACCGTTCTGACGCATTCTTCTGATGCATGCATCTGTCTGCTGATGCTGCCTGCTGTATATTGAGTCATGTATATTAGATAAACATTGACCTGCCAACTAGTCAACTAGCAAGAAAGTAGTTATGCAAGCTCTTATTCACACCCATTTTGTAATTTATCCACATCTAGGTTGGAGAGAGGAATTGTGGGACGGGGTGTGTGTGTCTGTGGGGGAGGGGGGGCTCGTCCTTGACGTCAAATGTGGAAAGTAATGAGCTCTCAGGTGGGATTTATGGCACGCTGTAACTCTAAAACTCCAGACAGAATGGATGAGAAGAGCAGGCACTGGCAGGTATTGGCACGAGGCCTGAGATATGTAAAAAGCCAGTCATCTCCTGAGTGATGGAGCCACAAGCTGCCGCTCTCCTGCCCAGCCGTCAGAGCCACTGATGTGGTTATGACTTCCTTTCCACCTTAAATCTATCAGAGCCTCTATTCTTCAAACAAATCACCTGCGAACAGATTCATTTGGGATACTTTCAAACTCTGACGTTTAGAAAGAGAACCAGAGAGTATAAAGATGCTGAAGCTTTGCCACTTTCCACACAGGAAGAAAAGCACAAATGCGATATCTTGAGGTAAAAATTAGATATCTGTCTCTTAGATAGCTGTTTCTCTATAATGGTGTTGAGATTAAATAGAGCAAACTGAGTCTTTTTTATCTCAGATTTTTCAGAGGAGATCTCAACAATACCTCATTTTGTGCTCATATTTGCCGCGTCTGCAATCAGATATCACAAACGTCAAAGATTTTAATACGAGTTCAAACATTTCTTATCAAATTCTTTTCAGGCTAATTATCGGAGTTATGCTATTCACATTAGTTCTATAACTTGAAACTCGTACTGTATCTGTTCTCTATTTTCATTTCTCCTAAGGAATTTTTTGGTCCACTTTATAACTTCAGAGTCAAAACCAGGTCTCTGTTTAACCTGGGGCAACTTTAAGAAGAAATATATAAGGCAATTTGTCAACAAACCATAACTGTCATAATATGCTGTAAGATCACATTATATGTAGTGGTGGCTACACAAGAACTACAATGTTCTATCTGGTTTAGCAGCCTACAGAACCATAGTAGAACAAAGGTGGCTAGGACCCTGGGGCTCTAAGAGCGCTCTTTTACAAAAGCCTTTTACAATACCCTCCGCTCCCACCTCAACCCCGAGTGTATGGTTTGGGTATATAAATATATATCTTTTCAGAGGTTGAATTCTCCCTGTGACCTTCCCCTTCAATTCACTCTCTAAAGTCCTTTCTTAACTGAGTCAGGCCTCCCCAAGGATCACCATACAACCTTGCCTGAAATTGTTCTCAGCCCCTCCCTGGTGAGCATGTGTGTGTTCAAGCATCAGTTAATTGCCTGTATGTGTGTTTCCTCATAGACCCTATGTGTGTAGCGTGTTGTGAGACTACAAGATGATTATAAGACGCTTTTACCCAAGCGCATACACACATATGTACACATACAACATGTGTTTGTCTTTGCAAGCTCTTCAGTAAATTAATACAATTCTGTTGAGTGAGTTTTCTCATTGGGTTTTGGATAGCTGGCCTACCAACCAGTAATATGTGCCATGTGCCAGTTCAAACTATATAATTCTGATGTACCTTATACATAAGAGACAGATAATAATGTTCAAGCGAGTCTCCCGTGTGTCTTAACAATAAATCACTAAAGCACGTCGACCCACTTTAAACTACAAGCAATAACATATCCATGACATCTCCAAGAAATGAAAGACTGAGAGGAGATTATTTTGATCATTTTTTTTGCAATGAAGAAAGGTTGACACGTACAATACTGTACATTCTCATTTATAGACTCCCCTAAATAGATTTTTAAATAGATGAAAACACATTTTTCATCTCACCATTGTTATTTCTGTAGCTCTGCTGGTGCTAGCAATACCAAAGCTGTGGGTTCGAATCACAGATCCTGATAAAATGCCTAATGTACTGAAAGCTGCTTTGAGTAAAAGCATCTGCAAAATACTGTACATAAAAATATGTAATAGGACAGCGCACCCTGCACAGAAGATAAAAGACAACAGAAGTGATTTAAACTGAGGTATTTAACCGGTACACGTTTTCTTCCCTTAAAATGTCAGTAATTGCTGAGTGGGTGTAATGTTGATTGCTCGCTCTCTCTCCCCACCACTCATTTCTCTCTTCTCTACTGACACTCGTCAGAAGTGAAGGGGCAAAAAAAAACTAAGTTTTGAATCACTTTTTTTAATATTAAAGGCATCAGAGGTTCAGCTTAATTTTGACATCCACCTCTAAGAGCATCTAAGCACAGCTGAGTGGCAGCTCCTCGAGAGACTTTTCAACGATTTTCCTCTTTCCTCCACTTTGAGATCATGGCTTGAGTGTCACGAACTGAGAGGAGGAAATATGAGGAGGTCAGAACCTTTCTGGAGCAGCTAGAGCTCCACCCTCTGATTCTCTGCTTCATGCCTCTGAAAGGCAGAGAGGGAGAGGGAGAGAGAGAGAGAGAGAGAGAGAGAGAGAGATAGAGTAAGCGAAAAAGATTTTACTAAATGTATAAAATGAGATGTATGTATAAAATGAAATGTAAATGTATTTTTTAATCATGTTTCTTATCAGTTTCTTAATATTTCACTGTTTATAAAAGCATTACAATTTTAAAATGCACTGCTGTGGTAACGCAAAGACTCATTTTTATCATGCAAATAAAGCTGTTTCAATCATGAGAGAGAAGGAGAGAGAGAAAGCAAGACTGCACCAAGCAATAATCCTGATGTGAATGTGTATTGAGTCCCTTGTGCATTTTCTTCTGATTTTAAGTTATTTATTGATTTGTAGCTAAATCCATTTTAGATAGTTCACGCATGCTGAGATAAAGGATGCAGACAACCACTTAAACAATCACTATACAGACACATGACAAAATGAAAACTAAGTCTTCTAATTCAATCGCCACATACTAGAATATCTTACAACTCGCCATTAACAGTATGCATGATATCACTTATGCATGCACATCACTCATCGTTCTAGAATACAGTCTATAATACACACACCCACTCATTCCTAGTTAATTATGTGAGCTAACTGTATGTACAGCCATTTTTTATTGTATAATATGTTTAAATATACATATATAGCTTATTATGATCAATATTAATGCAATTCAGTGTATAAATGCAAATATTAGTTAAAAATCACAGACCATTGAGCGACCTGTAAGGGTGCAGCCAGGCCTAAAGTACAGTAAACAATCACCATAATAAATACAGTACCGGAATCCGCTGTGTTAAAGCACAGAATTGGTTGTACTTACCGCGTGGGGTGTTTTGCGTATAAAGAGGCTTTTCAGCCTCACTGCATTAGCTCTGTGGGCACTTTCTCCACCACGCTGCCATTTATCTTGTCTCAGAGATGTATGCCACCATGGAAATATATCCCATTTTACCAGCCTTTCATAAAACATATTCTTTGGTAATGGTCTTCTGTCGAGCCCTTATGTATTATTGAACAGGCCTCATTTTCATTCAAACAACCTGTAAGCCCTTCATAGTGGAGAAGGGTGGAGGAAAAATATCATAAAAAAAACTTAATAACTTTTCTCACGAAAATTAGTCACCTTGTCCTTTGCAGGCAATTTTCTTGTGGTCGGCGTGGTATTTATCAAGCAGGGGGATATGCAGGTGAAGGTACGCCTCTGACGCACTTTTATTGCCTTCTATTTACTTGGGCTCTATCCGACCACAGGCTTGCGCTCACGCGCGGCCCGTCTCACGTGCACATGCGCTCGCACATGGTTAGGGTTCCGTGTGATTACAGGCAGAATTCCATTTCCAATTTGACATGAGCTCTGGGTGGTTTATTAATCTCGCAGCTTTAAAGACACGGCACGTTTCCTTGACTTTCTCCCGTCTCCACAGGCTGAGCGTCCGTGGATTCGCATGAGACGAGCAAGGTGGCACAACTGAAGAGATGCTTAGTGCTTAACATGCATTAGTTCTTTGTGAACGTCTGTGAATGTGTGTTTAAGTGTAAGAGTTTACGTGTGTTTGTGCATAGATGTGATTGAGCACATGTGGGTGTGTGCGTGCATGTATAGTGTTTGTATGTATGTCTACTAGATCTGTTTCAATTGTCACGACTGTGCATGTATTGTCTGTGCATTTACTGTTCAGTGTGTGTGTGTGTGTGTGTGTGTAAATCACTGCTACAGCTCTTTCAACTAGTGATTGGGTATGTATGGTGTGTGTGTGTTTCATTGAGTAGGCCCCCATCTCCCACACCAAAAGGTTTCATGTCCTTCTGTCTCAATGCTAATGAAACACTGGCCTGTGTAAAACCAATATGAAATATTCAATGCATTTATCAAAATGTGTTTCTAATTATGCAGGAAGGGATATCGACCTTGATTTTAATTGAATACAAATGTGCTGTGTACCGCTGTCAATTCGTAAGCGACGTGATGGACGGAGCATGTCCACACACAGGGCTGGCGGGCCTCATCGCTCCTGTGACTTGACAGAAGCACAGCCCAAAAAAATCTATTTTAAATAGGCTGCTTATCTTAATGGTCTTCACGTTTTCGCTAGTTTCATTTTCACATTGATTTACACTGATTTATATTGATTCACACTGATTCCCATCAATTTAAACATTACTGAGGACACTACAGAAATTCTACATGGCTGTCCCTTGCAGTTTTGATGCCATTTCCACCATGACCATTAAATTTGCCACTAAGAAAGTTTTATCAAAAGTTAGTGCACTTGGTTAAAGATGACACAAAAGCACGCAATTTGTGTAGATTACAAGACATGGTGTATGAAGAACATCAACAGACAAATCAATAAATCTCACCAAATAGTTACTGAAAATGTCATTTCGACGACAGTATGCTATCAAACACAACACAAACTTTAAAATTAGGAGGAAACATTGTGGTGGAAATATTCATTACATTACCAAAGTGTACAAAACAGCATAAGAGTCTTAAATAGTCCACAAGACTATAGTTTCCTATACTACAGTTCCCAAAGCTAAAAGCAAGTCATATTTGTCCAATGAGTCATATTTCACCAGCACTGTGTAAGAGCAAAACTGCAATCCGATATCTGGAAATGTCATTGTTGCTTATTATACTATAAAGGAGGATCTCCTTTATAGATTCCATGCATCAACATGCATGCTAAATGAGACCACAATTCTTTCATGTGTAATAGGCATGCCCCATTTAGTCAATATAGTCACTCAAAAAGTCAGTTCTATTATGTAGGAACACTTCACATGTGTTTCTCCACTTCTCCATGTGCTACAAATGGGATTGTTGAAGGAGGTAATTACATTTCGCGGGCCACAAAAAACGGTGCCCGTGTGGAAATCCTTGGAGGAATCTTAAATGATATCCATGTCAAAATCCTCTGGGGAATTTGTGGCAATGTTCTCTCCGAGACAGACTGTTTTCTCAGAGATTTTGTTTTCTGCTGGGTAATGAAGTCCAGTTTGCCGTAAAGACATTTTTGCCACGAGTGGGTTGGAAGACATATTGTCTCATAAGTCCAATTCTCTTTCTCTGGCAGGGTTTGTGTGGAAGTGTGTACTTTAGTGGACTGTCTTGTTCTGGAACGGGGAGAGATCCAAATCCACACTGAAGCTCTGTGTTATTCTTAGAAATGAGTGAATGAGTCCAAAGCTTTGTGGCAAGATTGCTTTGGTCGTAAATAAATTTGGACTCTGTTTTTGGCCTTGATCTCAGCTGTCACACTATCAATATAAACTTGATTCCCTCACTCAGAGAAATCCAACTCTACATTATTGC
>JAZGTI010007637.1:0-21361 GCA_036877585.1 Botia kubotai
ATTAATTTATAATTATTAATTATTTTAGCTTTGACGTTGCTGCTTACATCCCTCACAGACACTGTGTGAGTGAACAAACACAGTCTATATTTATTAGTCTGTAATCACAAAAATACCTCAAATCACACAGGCTTCAGAAAGAGTTTTAAACAGCCGGCTCAACCCTGTTTGCATTTCTGAACAATCCGCGTTCCCAAAAGTGCTCAACATACCAACCTGGTAAAAAACAGGAAATGATGTCAGTCAATCAGATTAGAGCGTGTCAGATCAAAAAAAGGACTTCCAACCAAGCGATCGTGAAGTATCAGGCAGTGACTGATCTGAGGACAGCCTCAACAACATAACACGCTCACATCCACAACGGAAGGCTCTAAAAGAACAGTCATAAAAAATATATTTCTATAGCACTGAAATGGTCAAAATATTGGGTGTTGAAGAAGTTTAGATTCCAGTAACACACAACATTCTCACATATATACATATTCAAATAAAATCTATTTGTTATGTAAGCATCAGTATAATGTCACAAACCGTGTAGCAGAATTTTTCACCTGTACGGAGTAGAAACAGAAAATGAAAACTGCTTCGATCCTTATAAACGGACACAACAGTACGCACACAGAGCGAATTATATTAGTTTATTATATTCGTTTATTAGTCCTCATTGCGACTAATAAACAAACATTTACTTCCGGGAAACTGTGCCGCCACCTTTTTGTTGGTCAATTTATGCCTTAAAAAAATAGATTCATCCAAAGATTTATTTTGATAACACAAATCAATACAAATGTAAACACTGTCCATTAGCCGAGGCTTATAATTCACGATCTCTCTCTGATGGCATCGTTGACCTCTGTTGAGTCGTTTGTCATCGACCGCCTGTCAAAGCTCAAGCCAAAGAAAAGCAATCAGTCTTAACTCCAGGCGGCCTGCAGTTACACAAGTGTGCAATCTAGCAGCCATTATAGAAAGCGACACCAGGGGCGACCGCAGGTGCAGCGAGATCGGCCACTGAATGACAGACTAAATGTGAGAAGTCATGACAGGAACCTACAGCACTGGAACAAAGACGAAGGACAGACAGACTTGTGTAAAAAACACCTAAAAATTATATGCATGATAAAAACACACATTCTGCCACAGGATCTATGATCAGAAGGTTATGAAAGTTATAATTCAGTTATAAAATAAAAGAAACGTCCCTGACTCATTCCAAACACTGACGATGTCGCGCAGAATGAAGATGGAATGAGCGCCATTAAAAATAAACCTCAAAAAGCATCATAAAGTCACATGGAAGTCCTTCATGTGAGTCATGTGCTGTACTCTCCAAATCTCCTAAAATCGCTGGATAAATCTGGATCTGCTGCTTCACACACAAAGCCGAAAATCTCACCATCCATTTTAACTGTTTTTTGACCATGCTTAATTCAGCATGTGATGATGTCAGTGATGATGTCAGTGATGATGTCACACTGGTTCTCAACAGGTTTGAATCACTGGTGTGGATCTTCACAGCACCTCCTCACAGCCTACCTTTGCTTTATAGATGCATCAGTTCTGCTGAACATGTTTTGTGTTCTGCAGGATGTTAATGGGGGTAAGCCAGCGATTGTCATTTCTGGGTGAGCTGTTGCTTTGAGGCATCAAACCACCTTCAGGTCACGTTCTGGACACGGTCAATCAGCTGTGATTAGATCACTAAAACTCATTGTGTTCCCCCGCAGCTGTGGGTGTGATAGAATGAGGCTTCTGCATATCCTGAGGGGGAAATGTCTGTACATGCCCACAGAGCAAATTATACGGACGCGTTATATAAAACCGCATTTCTCTATATCTCATCACGGCTGTCTATAGAAATAAAGATGATTTCAGTGGCGTTCTCGTCCTCCTCTCTCTCTTCTATTTCAAAAGACGACAGAGTCGATTCTCTTTCATGCATTCACTCTCCATCACCGCGCAGCAGCACTCGCCGTCGCGCTGACATGACGGTCATTTCATGAATTAAACATTGCAGACGAGACGATGCGTCTTTTTGGACACGTTCGGTCAATCACACACGCATAACGGCGTGTAGATCAAACATATCTATAGTTATCTCAATGCAAGCATTGTAAAACTTACGATCAGTGGCTTTGAGGTATTGTGTATTAAGCTTCAGTAAAACAACGTCAATTAAACTTGTTATTTAAAATTAAAAAAGTGGTGTTTGCACATGTCTGGCTAGCTTGTAGTCACCAAGAAATCAAAATTTACTTAATAAATATTTTTTAGAAATATTGCAGTGTTCATTACAAATTATTTATCCGTGCCTTTCTCTTAATGACATAGGTCTCTCCCTGAGGGCGTGGCTATATTAACTGTCCAATGGCCAGGCAGTTTCAATCCCTCCAATTTCTAACAATCCAATAGAAATCAAGTCCCGCACTACATCCGTTTCTCGGTCCAGAAGCCGTTTCACTCAGATACGCATCACCGTAGGGAAGAAAAACCGTAGCAACTTTAGTTTCATATTGACTGTAAAACAGTCTGTTTATGAATCCCGACCTGCCACACTACTTTTCCTTCAGTGAATGCAAATCTACTTCCTGTGATTAAAAAGGGTTTTAGTAGCAGAATGAATCAAAAGCACCCTTCCATCAGCGGATGTTATTTACTACTAATAATGTTAATGTGATAATGTGGTTAGCAAACATGACCCAAACACACTGTATGACAACAGCCCATCTAAGAGTGTTGCTACTGTCTGAATTCATTAGTTCCCTCTCATTAAATGTTTATTTTAACGATTTGTCATGGAAACGCCTGCCACTAATAAACAGTAATGTAAAAATTATTTTCCTGCACTAGCAACATCAAACAGTGTCATTATATCAGGAAAAAAACTGAATTCAAATTGATAAACAAAATGGGTAAAATATAAAAGCTGAATGTGCTTTCATTCGGATTTGAACAGTATGACACGAATCCTTAACAACATATTTAGCCAAAAATGACTTATAGTATCACTTATTAGTCTGAGCAAAAAATAGCACCATCAAACCGAGTGTAATATGAGATTACGCGGCACTGATAATCTGATGGGATTAAAGTGTGAGCAAATCCAGCCTGTACTGCAATGCTAGCACATTTCTAGCGTGGGCACAGTGCTGCTCTGGTGGGTGCGGCGCACGCATGTTGTTTTCTCCAGGGGGAATAGCTGAGTGTTGGGCAGGGTTTCCATAAAACGGCATCATATTTTTTATGGTGTTTTGCAGACAATAACTGCAGAGTGTTCTCAGGCTTTTAGTCTGAGGAATAGAAAAGCACTTGACTGCAGCTCTCAGTCCATCACATCGACGAGTGTGCCAGTGAGAAATTAGAGCCCTCGACCACAGACAAGCAACTGAGACGTGTCTGCGGTCACCAGCACTCTGACACAGACACGAGCACAACAGTTCGCTTTCCAGCTGTTTGTTAAAACACTTTACGCTGTGACACGACTTTACACGACACAACTTTCAAATGACACACACAAGAACACATTTTATAAGGTCACCCGTCGTTCAGTGGCTTTCGTAAAAACAAACCCTTTCCATTAATTACCAGAACTGAAGTATATACTGCAGCTACTTAAATGAAAGGGCCAGATGTCTGATCACACAAACTGCTGTCAACTCGATTGCGTTGACCTTTCAAAAACCTGCGAGACCGTCGACTGTGAACTTCAAACACAACTGATATTTCAGTCTGTTCGGTCACATTACATACTAAAAACCCTGTTAAAGTCACCATAAAATCAAAATCGACTTTTCTTATTTTTTATGGAATATTATAGTAAAAAATTATCAGTGCACATCATATTCATGTGCCCTTGTAATCTTTAATCAAAGTCTGAAAATGTACTTCCCCTCTGGAACGGCAGACCTTCTCTGATGATGTCAGTCTGATAGCTTGGGCGGGGCCAAAGCTGTTAATCACTCCCTTCCAACAGTCAGTCTGCTGCCAGCTTTGAAACGCCTACTTTTCTGGAGCCAATCAATTCCCAGTGGGGAAAAAACAAGCCACACCCTCCAGTTCTGAATTCCGTCAGAACACTGAAGTCACTTTCAGTTCACACTGATTTTAAACCCTTTTCATTACACACTTAATGCACATCAAAACATCCGTCCAAACAGTCTCACCTTCATCTGGATCGTTCCTGGCTGAGGCCTCCAACAAAGCTACGCTCGCCGAAAACGAAACTCTTTTTCGGTTCTCCATGGCGTTTCCGTGGTTACCGTTGCCGCGCCGTTTGTCGGCCTTGCGCTTCTTGTTTTGCATTTCCTTTTCGTAGGCAGCCCATCGCTTGAGCTGCTGCGCACGGCGCTTCTGGGCTGCGCGGAGGCGTTCCAGGCTGGGCACCTTGTCCAGCTGTTGGAGCTCCGTCAGAAGCTCCATGTGATTGGCCATGTCGAACTACAGGTGGGGGGTGCGGGCGGAACAGCAGAGGGATGGATGAAGGTGGTGAGGTGATGAGTCTAGCAGGGGCTGCATCTCCCTGCCAAACCTGCACCCTTCATCCTTAACCTGGAGAAACAGACACACAGTGTGAGCAACAAAACCACAATCCTTGTGTCATTCAACAAAAGACACAGTGACAGTAATATACTGTACGCTACAGTGTACAATACAGTGTAATACAGTAATAAAATACCAATAATACTTGTGTACAGTCTGTAATATAAGTACAGCTGCTACAAGAAAATGCTGTTGGGTAAGTCAAGCATAAATTTATACATGAAAATTGTAATGAAAAGAAATCGCTGACAAAATGGAAATTAAACCCATTTTGTCAGCGATTTCCTTACAGTTTTCATTTTAAGCCGGTCTTTTATCTGCTAGTTTCAGCTCCACTTATAGTCTGTCTGTAAACCTTCAACAGACACATGCTGGACAATATCACATTCGTTAGACAGAACAGAACGTTGATTTGCGTAGAGCTTTTCACAATACGTTTGAGTTCGACGCAGGCTTACGGAAAAGTGTGTGTTTCTGTTTCAATACATTATTATGGTATTAGAGGTGACTGTCAAAGTAACGTTCATATCACAGAAATGGAGAGTCCGACGACGTAAAATACATGATAAATGTGTCTGTTTTGTATGTTGATACAGAGTTGGTGTCATCTGTAGTCCGCGCAAGGGTTGGTGAGTATGTCTACAGGAACACATCAGATAAAAGTGAATCCACACATTGATTTGTGAAGTGACCTGAAATAAATCTTGTTCAATAACAGCGGGTGTTTTCTGCCGACCTGCATTAATTAAATCAGTATAAACATCACTGTAGCTTCTTTATGATCCTCCGGAGAGAGAATATAAATGAGTGCGGAAAGATCAACAGTCTCCCGTGTGGCTGCTGCTCTAAATTACCACCCTATCTGTGATGTTTTCTCAAATGTCAAAATAAATAAGCCAGAATCACAAATCCCTGGATGAACACACAGAGAGTTCAGCACTCAAACCAGAGCCAAACTCAGCTTTGAATCACATCTACAGAGCCATCACCTCTACAGAGCAGAGCCATCACCTCTACAGAGCAGAGGCATCACATCTACAGAGCAGACTCATCACATCCACAAACAATAATAACAACAACAACAATATTGTCTTCTTATATTGATATTTACATTGACTTAACAAATCCAATATATTTTCTGTAGCAAAATCTTCGGAAGTATATTAAGTATATACTCAGAAGTATATTAAGTATATACTCAGAAGTATATTAAGTATATACTCAGAAGTATATTAAGACAGAACCCCAGAACACATGCGCTGAGCAATGCAGACAGCATCCGGCACGACTTCATTTTGTTTTTATGGGCATGTTGAGAGTCTTCTCTACAAAGCCATCAGCAGAGCCCAATATAACAGCGCTCACCGCCACTAAGACTGTGGGATTTAAGTACCGCAGTGACTCACGGCAATTTATCAGTAACTGCAGAGGGGACCGCAGGCGGTGATGTTCTGAGGAAGGTGGGCTTCTGCACATGAGAAAACGGAGTCCGTCGCTTTATCTCAACTGCAGCGCAATTTTCCGCGAAGTGGGCAAAGCAGAGACAAAAGTGTCACATCCTGCCACCACCGGACGCCATCGACACACTCACGCAAAAAACAAGTCTCACCACTTCCTGCACTTATCGTCAAGTAATCTCAGGCACAAGGTTTCATCCTCCAGAGAAGCACATAACACAGACGAGACGCATCCGAGCACACATCATCACGAGGGGGTATGTTTTCCATCTCCAGCCCCCGACTGACAGATGTTTGAAGGTGTCACATAAAGATCAACAGAACTTGTTAACGTGTCGAAAAGCAACACGTGCAGAAATGTGACTTCTAGCAGATTTAAAACGGACGCATTTAAAACGTACAGCCACTCTCTCCCAAATCAATGTCGGTGAGTCATACTGCACTCACTCATTTAGTCCAATCAAATGCTCTCTAGAATAATAACGCCCCTCCCTCTAATTGCAAGTAGCAAATCATGATCACAGCTGTCACAAACCAATTCGTCAAGTCGATTCGTCCACACGTACTGAACGCACACAGACACAGCACGTAACCTTACACACACACACATACATTTGTGTTAAACTTCCTGCGTTCACACATTCTGAACATCGCAACAAAAACAATAATGAGTAAACCTGAGACTGCAAAAGAACGAGCGAGAGAGAGAGAGAGAGAGAGAGCTGTTTGCTGTACTCATCAGTAATAGTACAGGTGTGCAAAGCATCAAAGGTCTCGCGCACACACAGACACTTTTACAAATACACACACACACACTCACGCACGCAGTCAAAGCGCACACACTGCAAGTCCACTGCAGCTGGGTCACACAAACCACAGACAGCCTACTTGAACATGTGGCCTGTTTAAACTAAGACAGAAATAACTCAAAAGAAAAACAAAACAGAAAGGATCTCCACCAGCAGTACAGTTACGGTCACTTTGTCCACAGTCCTCTAACTCACCAGACTCTAAGTGTTTATACGCTCATAAATGAAACTTATAACCTTTATATCATATTGCTTTATAAAAAATTACTTTACAGGAAGTCAGAAACATCTTCAGAACATCACACCTGAGTCACCCACGCAGATGACATCCCTGCCAAACAAAACCAAGAAGTGTTTGTCAGTCACAAATCGATTTAAAATGCAGCTTTTTTCACTATGAGATGACAAACCAAACGCCGTCCGCTCGCCACCCATCATCTGATCTCAAATCAGACATGCATGCAAAGACACAAGATGTTCTTGGTTACTGAATATTTAGAGTAAATATCTATATCACCATTTTTTTCAAACGAGCATCAAAGATCTTCAGTGTATCACGAAGCATGTGGGCTGCCCCGCCTGACCCGCAGAGGCCAAACGTGGTCACTGTCAGTGTCGCTTGGTCAGCACAGGTTAACTGACAGCCACACGCTCTTCTGAACTTGTGTCAACACGAGTGATCTTGTTTAGAGGCTACGAACGCTTCTCCGGCTGCGCGCTGGGTTTTTCAGCACTTAACCACATTAGAGACAAACACACTGATCCAATAAGACGAGAAGCAATTACATTACCTGATGCAAACGACACACACACACACACACAGACTCATGTCACCTGAAACAAGTTAATAAAGAAATGTTACATCCTGCCCGGGTCAAGCGGCTGTCAGTGGAGAATTCCCGGGGGACTGAAGGAGCGGCCAACGCTAGGACAGGCTTCATTAACACACGATTAGTTCAGGGCTAAGGGAAAAGTCTGCAGTACGTCAAACACATAATGTCTGTATCACAATGTCATAGATGCTCAGAGCAACACACAAAACAATATTCATATTAAACACACACTGCTCACTTCAATAACTGTATCACTGATGAAATAAATCACAACAAAATGCTTAACACAAATAACAGACAATTAAAATCTTGCTTAAAATGAGTGTTTTCCACACTCCTTTCGCTAAATATTCATATTAAAATATGTAATAATATTTGCGTATAAATTCATTTCTATATTTAATGAATATTTAATTATAATTATATAGTAAATATACTTCTCTCATACTTCTCCATTACATGCGTTCATAAATAATTAAACTAACCTTACAGATTTTTTTAACAGATTTTTTTAAAGACTATTAGTAAGACTATAAGTCAATGATATTTAAACGACCAGGTGATGAACCTTTGATCACAACAACCATACAAATGTTTACACGGCATAAACACACATGAACATGATCAACAAACACGAGATGACATCACGGCAAACCTGACCGTTCTATCACCTGAGCCAAACCTGTCTTACACTGTCAGAGTGCCTTTGAAATGCTCATATCATTGAGCTCTGCATTAACATTACAATTCACAGCACTACTTTATTTATACCGACAACAAACATATCGCAAATATCTAATAAAATATCGAATATATCCAGCACTACCAACAAGTTTCCAGTACTGACCAGCACTGACAAATTCTTGCAGGAGGTCACTGCGCATACCACAGCAGAAGAAAATAAGTCAGGATTTAAACTTAGTTTTGACCCCTGACCCCTTCGTGGCGTACACCGCGACCTTCTCTGAGGCTGTCCGACCCATGCCAGCATAGCAACAAGAGCCCTGGAAATGGTGCTTATGTAAACCATGATGTACAGCCATACAGATAATATAGACTGCATGACACAGATTTATTTTCTTTATTTTTTAGCAGCGAAGCTAAAAAATAAACATCTTCAGCATTCATTGACACCAAGTAGGACAAAAAATTCGGCCTGGATATAACAGCCTTCAAGGATATGAGTGAGAGAGACAAAGTGTGTGTGTGTGTGTGTGTGTAGGTGACTGAAAGTGTTAGCTGAAGCTCTTTTTGGGTCAGGTCTCCGCAGCTAGCGGCTCAAACCAGGCCAGCTATAGAAAGCAAACAGGCAGCGCGTGAAATCTGACGTGCTGCTGCAGCAGACGGATGAAGAGTGAGGTGGGTCAGGGGGCGGGGCCTCTGAAGTGACAGGCGGCGCGATTAGCAGCGCAATCGTCTCTGAAACTCACGATTCACGATAACTTGTCATTTAACTGTCATAATAAATGTTAACGGGAATGAGCCAACGTCCCTTCCGGTGTGTCAAAGGTCAATACATATAAATAACTGTGATAGTTTAAAGTTTAAGTTTTACGTGTTTTGACTCAGCAGGTTATATTCAACAGGGCTGAACTGGATGAAGCTGGTGAACATAAGCTGTCTGCCGGATAGGGCTGCGTGTTTGCTTTGTCTATTTCAGGCCGTTCTGACGACTGCTGACCGCAACTGTGCATCACATGCTGTGCGGTGACATCACTAAACCCGTTCATTTTGGAAAAAGACTGTGCATTTAGTTTTGAAAGTCGTGACCAGGCCAAGCCCTTCACAGCTAGACTATTGTTTCTGTTGTGACACGACTGACTGTCACTGCACAACACGCGCGTGCGCACACACACGGCCAAACAAACCCGGTGGTCCAAACATTTCTGGAGTCTTCTGTGTGACTGCAGAGCTGGTTTAGAATGCGGCCGCATTTCCAATCAAAACCACCGTGCGCATTAGAAGACAAATCAAACATTAAATATAAATGCACCACAATGGAGACCAAACCCATTGTGCAGTAGACACATCTGCACTGAAGATGCCGCATTCTTTAATGCAGTAATGACTGCGGTAGGAAACACTAGTACTGCGGGTTAAAGAAGGGAACCAGTTCATGCACTAAAACCGTTTGTAAAGACGAGCGTTTCGAAACTTCTCAAAACTGCTCTTGAAGTTCTCAAAGACCAATCAATGTCAATGTTTCATGAGGAGCGACTGCAGTTGTTGGCACAAGGGCACGATTAACGCAGTTCCTGCCATGCTCAAACATTTACTTACTGCTGGTGACGTCACTTTTCCTGCCAGCTCACTGGTGTGCTGTCTGCAGACGCGATCGTTCGAACCCTGGTATTGATTACGTCACTCTCGGCACGTGCACACACACACAGAGAGACCTTGTTCTTCATACCAACTTCCCACAACCCCCAGCTCAGCGTAACTGTGCTGTTATCTCCTCCAAACCTCGTCTAAATGTCAAATTAAATTGAAGACACGCCGGGCGATTCTCTCCAGATTTAAAGCTAATTAAAGAACGCGGGTGAGCGCGATCGGTCTCTCAAAGCGGACGATTGTTCTTTTTTTGGCCAGTTTTAAAACTCACGCTTTAAGTGTCATGATTGACTCTCTCTCATCAATATTTTACACTGGACAGACGTTTTAACGCAGCAGGGAAAAATGTTTTTGAAACGAAAGGACTCAAAGCCAGAACATCAGATCCTGCAGAAGGAACGCGGAAGCCGCAAATAAATGAAAATACCATATTAAATGGCGAGTAAATTATGCATGCGTTCGGCGCGCTGCCGGCTGTGAAGCTGCATCTGCTGTCGGCTTTGAATAATGAGGTCACTCTGCAACCGGGAAGAGACATTAGACAGTCACACACAGATGCATGCATGCATCCGTACATGCGCTCACACAAAATTACTGCAATGCAAACCACTCTGGCGGTGGGTGATGCTAACTTTCCTGCACTGTCAAAGATACACAAAACACACACACACACACACACCCTCGGCTGAGCTGCAGCAGGGCTGGTACAGCAAGGTACAAGAGAAGCATGCATCTCCTGCAGAACAGTAGCACTCAAAACATATCACATACCAAACCTGATTCAGCTGAAACCGTGGGGCAAGAGGAAACACAGACACACACACAGATAGATCATAAACAAACAAGCCTACACCAAAGGGAAGCTGGTTGGAGGTTACTATATACCGCATGCCTTTGAAGAACCAGGTTTCTAAAAAACAGCTTGTTTTAGTTGGATGCCTGATAATGAAAGTCAACTAAACACGGGCTCTTATTATTTTTTACTTTTCCTGACAATATCAAGGCAGTGCTAAAATCGTACACAGGCCTATTTTAACCATAAAGCACCGTTTCGCACCGCATTCCTGCCACATTTTGAAAGTGTGTTGCGGGGCAAAAACAATTCGACACTATAATGTTACCGCAAGCTGTTTAGCAACAGACAACCAATCACGAGCTACCTCAACGCTGCCTCAATAAATATTCATGAGTTTTGTATAGTTACAGACACTACAGTGTTTAGCATCAGTGTTTAGTGATTCAGCATCTGTAGGAAAGATTCAGAAACGCATCAATCGTAACGAAGCAACAGTTTAATTTGTGTCGTTTGTTACTGAAGGACTTACACACATGAATGTTTTACAGGTGCATAAATAGCTATTTAAATGTGTTAGATGCTGAACTTCCCCAATCAATGTTGTTTCCTTCGTAAATCTGCAAATAACGGAAGTTCTTCATCGTTAGACTGCGAGTCTGACGTTTTCACAGATCAATGTGGTTGATGCTTTAAAGAGAAGTCACACTACCGGCGACTCATTTAAAACCGCAGTCTGTAAGTTCTGCGTTTGCTTAAAACATAAAATTGTACGGGACCTGTGGAGTTATTAACGTGCGTGACAAGTTTAAATTCTGCTGTATGCATGTAGCAGCAACTGCTGTAAGAACAAGCTACAAATGCTCCACCATCCTCAGTAGCCACACATGCAATATGGCCGCCGAGCGTTTGTCCTTCCACTTACAGACGTGAGGTAATCACGCGAAGGAATGAAGTCAAACTGACATTTTTTATGAAACTGGTCACTTACATTATAAATGATTATTATAAACGTACCATTTTGAATTGTGATAAGAAGTTTTGTACGCTGGTTTTATGTACTTGCTCAACAATTTATTTTTGCGCATTTTTAACCCCCCCAAAAGAAAGTTACAGGTGGCAGTCTTTACAAATGACCTAAAAATAAAGATTAATTTTGATCGGGTTATTTGTGATAAGGTTCAGTGTCATCTCCATGTGTCATCTCCACCTGATCAAAACATACACCTGTACATATGTACATAACTACATATAAACTAACTTCTTTTCTACACTTGATGTTTATATAGTGATCATGAAAAAGAATTGACAGTGTTACAATGTTAGTAAGGAAACGTAACAATGTGCAAAATATGTTATCACTTCAAGCCAACAATAACATGTTTGTTTAGCAATGCTTGTTTAGTTTGCTTCTGATTCTAAACATCGAATCAACCATAATGTTTTTATTCAGCAACAAGAATTTTAAAGTGATTGTACGAGTATTTATGTGTGTCGGTCTGTGCTCACATAACAACAATGCAAGGAAAAGTGCTCTACTTAATTACTGCAAATCTAGCAGCTTCCTACCATTACTGGCCCTGCGTGTGAGGTCATTTCCTGTACCGGATGTAACACGGTATCTGATTGGCTGGGTGTCCTCATAACTGAATCTCACATGGAGAAGCAACGCATGTAAACACAAGCACACTGTGACTGCACTGCAGTTTTATGCAGCATGTCGTGAAAGGACCGGAGATAAATACATGTCTTGTCTTCAAACACACAAGCTATGTGCCCTCAGCAGTGCACACTACCTCAGCATTAGCAAACATCAATTTGGCTTTTCTGAGCACTGGATTCCTCTTGACACAGCAATATGAAATGGGACATTACATACTGGTACACATAAACTCAAGTAATGTCTCTCCTTCTTAAACACAATTGCTTCTGTTAGTCGCTCATGAAATGGGCTTCATGTCATCACAGCACTGCACGACAGTCATTTCAGGCAAAAATGTATTACAAAAGCAATGAGCAGCTCGTCAGCGAGCGTAGCGGATTAAAGACTGCCAATTTTGTCCGATGTCAAAACAAATCTTTAAGGATCCTCAAAATTAGCCCCAGAAAGCAACATCCTGGCAGAAATCCCAGCGTTCAGTCTGCTTTAGGGTAAAACTGCTTCTCCAAACCTAAACTAGACACTAGATGCATCATCCACACACACACAAACAGAGCGTCTCTTAATCTGATCCACCCACAGTTAAGCTGTAAATCACAGTGTAAATAGGTCTGACCCCAGATTAAAATGGCACAATGTAAACTCGGGACGCCACTAAACTGAAGGCCCCACAAACAAATGCTACTTATAGATTATTCAGCAGCAGGTGTGTTTAAAAACTCCTAAGATGTCTGCGCCTGTTGATCACATACAACAATCTGTTTACCCGTCATCTTTAACTACTCCTGCGATTACACGACCTCATTTCTCATTATGAATGAATTTAATAATCCTGTAAGCAGAAATGTCTTATTTAGCAGATCAAACTCCGACAGCAAAACCAAAACATCAGCGATATCACGAGATTTAAGTCTCAATATTTTAACATGGCAACAATTTACACAAAGTAAACATATGACAGCGTACCAAAACAGCCAACCGTTAAAATGAGGTCAATACATGTCTGCAGCCAGGAGGGGTGAGTGTGTTTTGTATGATGGCTGACAGTGTGTTTGGAAGTATGTAAGACATACATGACAAAACCTCGTCAAGCGAAACAGACACACAGACAGACACACAGACAGACAGACGGACGGAGTTTCCTGTTCTTGTAGAACAAGGATATGGATGTATCACCAATCACTTACACATGGATAAACACATTTATCAAAGATTACTTCATGAACGGTTTAAAGGTCACAGAGCAGCACAACTCATCATCAGGAGAGAAGAGTCGATGTAAATGCCATTGAACCCTTCGGTTCATCTTTAACAATGTGCTTAATCGTATACTTGAAAACTGACCTTAATATCTTCAGCTTCACGTTTTCAATAGAGTAGATTAACATTATAAAAACATCCATCACATATCAGTCGCTTCACACCTTATAATTTCCTTCTGACGTTTTACCAACTAGAACACATGGAGGTGCTCTGTTAGTTCACCTACCTGACAAATCCTAGTACCATAATATGGTTATGTATTACATAACTATGTTAACAGGTTAACGCTATCTAATACCACTGTACCATGGTTGCCCCCAGAGTACTTTTAAAAGATAAAAACAAACTAAAAGTCTACATCTTAACCTTAGACATATTTTTACAAACGTTTTTTACATACATTAAATACAGACACGGGTGAAGAACGGTTCACGTCCCGTTAAATGGGGAACTCAGTACATGTAGTTGCGTACAATTCACAATAAAACGCCTAAGACACACGAAAGCCTCAATAACCGTGAATTATGATTAAATAAAGGGCGAAATATAAGTAAAAACAATCAAACTTCGCGAGTACATCGACGGTACGGTTTGATTGACGCGAGTCCGGTCAGAATGTGAGAAGAACTAAATAACGGGGCCGCTGACAGCGGGAACCTCAGACACACACACACACACACACACACACACACACACACACACACACGTATTGATTTATAGACAGATTCGGATCAATACAAACACACAACATCTCCCTCAACATGACCCAACTTAACCCCAAAGTCAACGCGCAGAGAAACGCCGTCGCGAAAACAAGCTCCAGCTGCAAATGTCACCGTAAACACCGAATGAGCCAAACGAGCCGTTAAACGGACACATGCGTTCAGAAAGTTGGTGAGGAGCGAGAGGAGGCGGCAGAGGAACCGCCTCCCCTCCGTGTCTGACTCCGACAGACGCCGAGGACAGAAAAAATGCGATGTCTCCTCTCCAGCAGTTTCCGCGGAGGCTCCCGGTACAAAGAGTTCAAAGGTGGGAACGGACGGTGACGTGTGCGCGCACACTTACCGCTTACCGCCGTTATATTCCGAGCGTGAGTCGCGGACGATGCGTTGATGCGTCGCGCGCTTCCCGTGCTGCATGAACCGAACGGCTTGAGGAGCTCGAGCTCCGGTCTGAAGTCACTCCTCCCGGGCGGGGCCACACAGCGGCGCGGATGCACACGGGCTCTACGGAAACTTCTCTTTATTTATGTGTCTGTGAGCTTTACGGTCGGATTGTATCTAACGATTTATTCCGATCGACTTTCAATCGACTGATCTAACGATTTCCGATCAAATCTGTATATTGTTTTATGATTAGTCGTGAATTGATTTGGTTAACTTAGGCAGTGACCTGTCAACGTTTTTCAAAACAACGTAAAATATAAAGTAGAAATAATGTGCTCAAATAATTTGATGCTTTAATCACAACTTTCCCTTTATATAAACACATTAAATAAAATAAATGCATTTGCACATTGTATTAGACTGACGAAAATACTGAAAAATGATTATGCAAACGTATTGTAAGAAGTAATAACGTCATGCTCGGAATATAACTTCAGCAGAAGGTGATTTCATACGGTTTTTAAGCGTTCGTGGTGAATGTATCCAAACGGGAAAACAGCACTTGGTATTCTACTAGTACCATCACTTATCTTCCAGAAAAGTAGTCCAGCAGTGTGTGTGTGTGTGTGTGTGTGTGTGTGTGGAAGAGAGAGAGTTGCACACTGCATGTCTGACACATACCATCATCTTCATCGTTTGTTGTATAATGTGTGTCACAGACAGACGTTTCCCTGCAGAGAGAGAGAGAGAGAGAGAGAGTTTAAGCGTTGCATTATTAAGGAAATTACGGTGATGACGTGATACATATTTAAAAACACATGTTTGTTTCTTATTGAACAAAAGCAATCAGTATGACCTGAGGGATGTGGAAAATAATTCAGTATGTGTCTTGGTCTGTTCCTGGGTCAGCTGTAATAATCAGGGGCTCAGGGGTGACTGGTCATCGTGGTTAGGTGAGCCCCTGCTGGTAGGGGCAATAACTACACCAGTATGGGGGCAAAAAGCATCTTCATGCATGAACATAAATAAGCTGGTCTAGGGTAAGGAGACTGTTTTGACTCCTGATCTGATATATACCTGCTCAATAACTGTTTTTTTGTTTATTTTTAACCAACTAAAGTACGGATTGCATCTTACCTTCTTCTGTGTCCATAATCCTGTTCTGCTTTTCTCTCAGGTCCATATTGATTTGTGCTGCAGACAGATCAGTCGAGAAGGTCCACATGTACACTTTATCACAGCATCCCGCTGAGACGTTTAACATATCAGCGTCCTTTAAATCATGTTCGTCTGCTTAAGAACCCTCTAGGCAATCCATTACATATCGATTAGAGCAGCATCGATTGCAATTATGTACATACTGCTATTGTGGTGACGCATACAGTAAATTCACTTCAGTGTCGGTACAGAAGCATTGTGGGATAGCTCATAAACTATATTAAAAGCTTCATCAATCATAGCCAGCTTCCTGGAATTCTGATCTAACGACACGCATCTTTCCGTGTGTCTTCCTGAATTTATTTATCATTTGATTCATGACTTTCCAGGACAGAAAACCAGCCGTTGATCGAGGGCATAATAAACTCTGGTATTTGTCAGGGTAACTCTGCTGTCGCTTGCGATGTGTGTTACCTGTTGACAGTGTATAGATCCAGAGGAAGAATATTTAAAAATGAGCTGTATGTCTTTAAGATCTTCTCACAGCTGTGTTGGTCTCCTCAGAGATGCTCTTAGTTACTGGCTGTCAGACTTCACGCAACTCTGAGCGTGTTTCTGTTTTTGGTAAACAGTAAACAGCACAACAGAAAAGCTGTTTTATTCTAGAGATGGGTGGGACCTCACCAGCTAACATGAAATAGTCTCAAAACATTGGCTAACGTTCTCTAAGAGTTATATTCTTGCAGTACTGTTATATATCATACATATCACAGCGGTTAAGTTGTTAGTGGAATGTTTTAAAAACATTACAGAATTGTACATTTCTCATAACCGAACAATAGCGTCAATACAATGTGTAAATGTTTTTTGTTTTTGTTACTTAATGGAAAGTGAGCAGAAATCAATATAATATTGACAGAATGATGTTTATGTGATGTCTGACAGTGTGTTGTGTACTCTACAGTGTCACATCCCTGTGTGTGTGTGTGTGTGTGTGTGTGTGTGTGTTTATAACTACTAAACACCTGTACATTAACTCAAGAACGTGTATAACGATATTGACACATTATTATTTTTAAGTAACAGAATAATTTGAAATGTCCAGTAAATTATTAGAAAAATCTACTACACCTCCATCATATTAAAGTGTCCACAGCCAGTCAGATGAGATTGCATTAAAATTAAATATAATTTTGCATACACACGCATGAAAACCGCCTTCCATTGCCCACAGAACGATTCTCTGAGGCTCCGTGTTCAGATCTCCCAAAGCAGCAGCGCCACCTTGTGCTGAAATTAACAACCACAAGACAACATGTTGTCACAAATCAGACAACATTTTCTTTGCGACAGTCCCTCTACAAACTCCACGTGTGTGAGAGATGGATTCTGTCACATGATGTCTGCTAGGATAAAGGGACGTGCTTTGCCACACACGGGAAACGTAAGACTGGATTTACTGACGTTTGATGGGTATTTCGTTGCAAGGGCGCCATCTGCAGGCATGAGTGTGCAACTGCGGATTCTCATATCGAAGCGACGCAGCGTTTCATAAATCGCAAGTTGAACTACATTTGAGGAATTTACATTAAGGATTTAACAGAAGCCTCAGAAGATTATTAACAACAATTAATAACAACACGTGCCATTAGCTGTTGTCCTTTATTTTTATGTTGTTTTGTTTATTGCATAACTTTCCTGTATCTGCAATCTGTTAATCTCTTAAAATAGAGATATTAGTAAGAAGAAAAATTCCAGAGCAATACAACGATCCTTATTAATATTTGTTTAATTTTCTAGTCAGCCAAAAATACAATCTATTATTTAACAAGATTCTTTATTTTTGTTAAGGCTTAAAACATTTTTTATTATTACGTTTGTTTTTGTTATTTTTGTCTTTTGATATTTACCAAATTATATCGTTTTACCCATTTTTTTTGTGCTTATATCACATTACAAGAATCTCTGAAGATGTTGTTACATATTGCTCCATAATAACATTAGATTAACGTTAGATTAGGTTTAGCCGTTTTCTTGTTGTCCTAGAATAACCTGTTTTACAGCAGAACGATCAGCTGTTGTACCACACAATGTAACATTTCAGTCTTTCAGCTGCTGGAGAGATAATCCACGTGTAGGATATTACAACTGAATAAACCTCCAGGAGAGATTTGTTAAAAATAGCCCTCAGAATTTACCTTGTTTAAAATGAGGTCTTTGTTTTGCGCTTTACATAATATCTGAATCTGCTTTCTGCTGTTTGTCCAGGAGAAAAACATGCAACATTGTTATATCAGTAAGTTGAATAACATACTTACCAGCAGTGAATAAGGGAAAGTGATTAACTTTGGTTATACATTCAGTTCTTAGGTGCATATAAGCATTCATAAATACTTACTATATTTACCCACACAGCTCGCAGAAGAACGTTTGCCTAACATTTCCATTAAGTAACAAAAAATGTTAGAAACACACTAGTTATTTTGGGTGTTCTAGGTCAAAACGTCCGTTTTTTAGACTTTATACTAAGGTTATTCCTTGGTTATAAGAATGCTATTCAAACATAAGATTTAACATGTAAACCCTTTATTCTGTAACATTTTTAAAACGTTTCACTAACAACTTAAAAATAACATTTTAGATACACATATGTAATGTTAAAAATGTTGTACTAATATTTCAGCAAGAATGGTTTTGATAACTTTCAGAGAACCTTAAGAGAATATTAGCCGACATTCTGAGAACGCACCCTGTTAGCCGGGCAAACAGGGAGCTGTGCAGTATAAAGTGGATTCAGTGCTCACGAGCTGGACTGACATGGACTGCAGCCAAACCTGCAGGTGACAGATGCATTAGACGCGTGCTGCAGAAATCTAGTTAGATGTGCTGCTTACAGTAATGCACACACGTCAGGCTAAATGCGACCTGGAGAGCTTTACTGCACCAGTGTAAACAAAGCTTCAGTCTGTGCAGCTTAACATTTTACCCACATTCATACCCATCAGTTATTCATGCTAGAACAGTTTACACAATATATAAGAGCCATCGGGGCTAATTTAGTTCGATTTATTTATTTTAAATGTATTTTAAAATAATTGATTGAACATTCGTTGACGTTTTGTCAACATCCCTTGCAATCGGGCTGTTTTGTCACAAAAGGTCAGTGTGTTTAAGTGAGTTCAGTTATGTGGGGTAAGTTTTCACAATGAAACTACCGCCCATACTAGACAATTCAGCAAAATGTAAACAGTCCAACAATCAAGATACACAAAGAGGAAACAACAAAGGGCACTTCCTGTGGTTCATGCTATGAGCATTTCCAGGGTCATGGGTTCAAATGACAGACAGATAAATTAATAGCTTGAACACACGTCAATGTAACATACATTATACTGTACATTATACATACATTATACTGTATCACGCATTATACTGTGTAATATACCACAGAACCGATGCATGTGAGATTTTGTACTATACTTGATTAATTTCAAGAATAAACCAGCAATATAAAAATGATTGTTATATTGACATATGATCTGTCTTTACTGTCAAGAAATAAACTCATTTTTTGCACCAAAAAAGAACCCTAGCAACGTTTGTACAACCATGTGGATTTCCATAGTAACAGTGTTGTATAAGCAGTGTGTTGGTGTGAGTGGGTGTGGCCGCAAGCCTTCATCAAGGTCTCAGCTTGAACAATAGAAGGAAATGGCCGGGCAGCTAACTGCGCACACACACACACACACACACACACACACACTCTCTCTCTCTCTCTCTCTCTCACACACACACACACACACACACACACACACACACACGCACTGCCTTTAACTGAAGATGCTGAAGTGAGAAATGAAAACAATAACAGGATGACAGACAGATTTTGTCTGAGCAGATGAAATGCCTCCAGCACTGTAAGAGAGAAAGACAGAACAGAAGAAAGTGCGGAGGAAAATATTTCATTCTGAACTTCACGACCAGCCGGTCTGTCCTTCCTAAAACAACAAGACATTTTTAAAATACGCCAGTTCTTGACTGTAAATGACTAAAACACACACGCGCTAGTTTAAACAGACGCAATGTAGCCGCGGAATACGTGTGATTGTGTTCACAACAATAACAGTGTGTTATTATTGTTATTGATACGTGTCGTGGCAGGTAGTTGAAGAAAAAACGCTGCATATGCATTTAAAGACACTGGTCTTGTTTCAGTACATGCAGTGTGGATGCTCAAACACAACACACTGAAATATATTCGTGCATATACATGCACGAACGCGCGTTTTTATTTCGTTCTTCTGGAGGTCAGAGTAAAATACATTACCTGGCGCGTGACACGGCAGTGGACGCGCAGGCGCCTGACGCGGCAGTGACGTCACGCAATGGCAGGCGCAGCAGCAGCGTCTGCTTGTCACACAATAGCGGCTGCGGCTTTTGTGTCTCTGCACAGCGGCAACGTTATTAAAGACTCGCAGTGAGACCCGGACGCGTCCAGATCTTCTCAGAGGTGAGATCCGCGCTGTCATCACCAGCTCTTCTTCTCTAAACCCGCATTTGAACCGTCATGCTGTGTATGCGCGTAATCTAATTCATGTTTTTTTTATTTACGATGGATGATTAAATAAACCCGCGCGTTCATACGTGTGATTATTATTTGATTGTTGTTTGCACGAAACGATGCATATGATCGTTTCTGCTGGATGTTCCGTGGCGGCGTTGTAAAGCGTTGGCGGTTGCTATGGGCAGGGGACCTGTTGCTATGGGCGCATGTGTGCAGCGAGAGCGCGCGCTCTGAACACGCCGTGTTCTTTGTCCTGCTGCAGCAGACAATAGACATCAAATATCTGCAGGGTGCACCGATGCATGCGTGTTTTATTGCACACGAACCGGCAATCTCCAGATCTCTGTATGTCTGTTCCATGAGATTATATGGATGGAGGACATTAAATGAAGGTTATTTATGACCCGGTGCAAAGATCTGCTTATAGATCAGCTGTTTGTTCAACGGAAGTCTCAGTTATGCTCCATCTAGGTGTGAACTTGACCGCTGGAAAAATGAAAAGAGATACAGATGTGACTGTTATTAAAATACAGTAGGAGTAACTAATAAATAGTTAAGAAAAAAATTGTGAGAATTTTTAGCTTATATGATGACCGACTTCATTCTGCACAACGTGAGAATGTTAGACCTTCTTCTGGAACTCAAGAAGGGTCATGTGATTGTATTCTGTAGAGAAGTCTCCATACACTCTCTGTTTAATCTCCGTGCTGTCAAGGAGACAGTTGAGGGGGATTGAGATATTAAAATGAATGCAGAAGGGTTTTCTGATCGCATGAGACATTCAGAGAGTGATGTGATGCGAGTGTATTTGACCTCCTGCCCCGCTGACGAGTGTAGGATGTGTTTAT
>JAZGTI010007638.1:0-21360 GCA_036877585.1 Botia kubotai
TGTAATTCCAGCTGGGAACCAAAATACAAAAAAATGAAAGAAATAAATATACAGCTAGAATACAAATGATTAATATTATATTAGAATTGTATATAAAATGTAATTGGAATTATTAACAAAAAAAGGCTAAACAGAGAAAAGATACTATATTATTTAAACAAAAGTACATCAATCAGAGAAGGACTTACAGTATATACAGTATTACATCGTTTCATTTTGATACTTCAATGAGTGCTGCTTCCCTATAATGACACTGCCTGTGAGCTTAAAATACGCAATAGATATTTGCTATATTAAGAGGAGCATTGACTGCCTTTGAAACAGCAGCCCGTCAGAAGGCAGACAAACACAATCGCAACTGGAGCATCCACTCCTTTGGGATTTGCTTAAAACAGACCACAAAAAGCTTGAGTGAATCAGGGATGGTCACATATCATCGCCATGTATATTCTGGTTGACACCATAACCTAGGACAGACAGACCGCCCCATTCCCCAACTCCAAAACTCTATTCCCCTCTCCTGCTGCTGAATCAACCGTTTACTACACTGTACATAATTCATATGCCTTGCCGGGTAGCATTTTATAAAGTCTGGCTTTAAGGTCATCTGCTCAGTTCACTCAGAAAGTTGGGTTACGTCACATTCCACAAGGACACCTTATGGCACAGATAGAGAAATAGCTGGAAGTGTAAATAGATTCTCTCCAGGCATCTTTTTTTTCCCTCATTCAGTAAGATTGAACCTACTGTCTTCTGTAACTATAAAGTTTGAGGCAGTAAAAGGCAGAAATTGGTGATAACATGATGCGTTGTGAAATGTGTATGAATGACTCACAATGCTTTTAAAGGAAACCATTTTTAAAAACATAACCAAGTAACGGGTCAGGGAGCTACAAAGTGTTTCTAAACAACACAATTTCTTGAATTCATCTTGTTAAAGAACACTAACCACTTACAATGAAAGCAAAAATCATTTCAGGGATTTTTTGACAGCTAGACTGCTTTTACGCTTTTATGCGTTGGCAGATTAGCAAGAACCCTGAGGTTAAGGGCAGTGGAGGATAATAGCAGTGGATTGCTGTGAAGTATGAAGTCAGATATGCAGTAATTTGACATGTAAAATCCACAGAAAAACTTCAACGTCCGTAAAGAGACAGAAAAACACATTATAAATGGATAAGTTAACTTACCAACCCAAGAAATAAGAGGAAAAGTAATTTCTAATTGTGTTCTAATTACGTTACTAGGAGTTACTAATTACGTTCACTAATGAATTATTTTTATTTGTATTAATTGGTTTGACAAACGTTACAATGGACACGTTTTCCCCAAAGACGCAGACAGAGGAAGACAGACAGCAGGATTAGGGGCAATGGGAGGAGCGTGGTACTGGGAGACGAGAGGGGACACCCCAATAAAGAGACTACGCTACATTTTAAAATACATCAAAACCCAAAACCCAGGAACGAATTAATAAAAGATCACACAAATCTAAAAGTGCATCAATGCAGTGAAAATTAAACTGGTGTAAACGTTAAGCACTAAACCCTTCATACCCCAGACTTCACATTTTTTACAGGGCCCCATTTTGCCTTTTGGAGTCACGAGTATTACTGCACAGTAAGTGCAGAACATAAACTACGAGTATGAACGCATGGTGCAAAAAATACAGTGGTGACTCTTAACACAGAGAAACAAGGCGACTGAAGAGGGAAAATGTGATAAAGTATACAAAGATAAAGTATACAAAGTACACAAACGGACGGTCACTTTCTCGCATAAAGAAACAGTAACAGTCACAAGCTTCAACAAAATACCAAGGAAATTATATCGAAACGTATGGGGATAAAGGAAACAAAAAAAGAAAAATTAGAGTGATGAGAAATGAAACACAAACACAACGTTCTAAAAGAACACAAGAAACAACAAAAACAAGACAAAGTAGAAAGCGAAATACCAGCAAGTGTTGCAGTGGAAAGGTGGTTTCCTCTCCCCCGATTTTTCCCCCTTCCATCTCAGCCATCCCTCGTTTCTCCTCTTACGGTCCTACTTTATGCTTCTCGCGCTTGTATTTCACGTTTATGCCAGTTCATTCTCCTCGGTCCTGCTGTGTTCTTTCCCCCCTCCTTCCTTCCTTCCTTCCTTCTCTCTCTCTCTCTCTCTCATTCCTCATCACAGACACCTCTCCTTTCTCTTCCGTTTCCTTCCTTTCTTTTCTGGATAAGTGTAGAGAAGGAGAGGAGGGGGAGGGAAACCTGCATAAGGGAGCGACTTGTGCGTTACAAGTGAAGAAAGGGCCTCTCAATGAGAAACAGACTATCCCAGTGTATGAAACACAGCTGAGAGCTAAAGAGAGAGAGCAAGAGCAGCACTGAGCCGGTTTCTCCACACGCCAGGAGAAATAGTGGAGGGTCTTAAAGCAGTACAAGTGGAATGTGCTAAAAATGACCCGAAGAGAGGCAGTCAAAAGAATAAAGTGGTATTTAATAATATGTGCAAGTGTGGGAGAGAGTGCAGGATAAGAACAGAGGACAGATTGATGTAGACTGATAGAGAGAGAGAGAGAGAGCAAAAAGGGGGAGTGGCTTTAGACTGAGTATCTTAGTGGGAGGGATTGAGGAGGGGTTTAGCAGTAAAGAGAAAATGGAGGGGTGCACTTTTCATTTCTAACTTTTTTATTTGAAATCAATATGCTATTAGGATTATGCTAGCATACAGATAATTATCAGTTTAGTTTATTCAGCTCTTACTTGCTCTCAGTTATTTCTCCTGGTCAGAACTGGTCATGTTGTAATCTTGCACTTGAACTTGAATCTCTCCCACTGGTCCGCAACCCCATCCTGGCCTCTCTCTGCCCGAGAACCTCCTGCAGGAGAATGAACCGAGTCTGGGGGACAGAAAGGGAAAGACAACATTGATATGCAAAGCAGAGAGGTGCAGGACTAGTATTTGAGAACTAGTTTCTGTCTTAGGTAAGAATTAATTTTCATAGTGTACATAGAGAAGGTATAACACAGTCAGATGGTCATTATCCAAAGACCAAACCCCAAATATGTGACTAGGTCCTGGATGCTAAATTATCACCTGTATCAAATTTATAAATTTTATTTTGCAATGACTGGCATTAAGTTATTAAACTGATTATTAAATTAAGTTAAAATGAATGTAGTTACTTAAATAGTAGATTAGTTCAAACTTCAGCTAGAAAAATACCATTATAACAAAGAAAACAACTGGTCTTGCAACATTGTAACAACAGTACATTATTTAACTCGTTTGACTGAGGAAACATGGGCATGTTGGCATGGACAACAGTCAATTAATAAAAAGAATAATACATTAATAATTGAGTATAGAATTAAACATATATACCTCTAGTCGCTTTTACTGCTGTTCAGCTAGTTTTAGCGGTTATACATTTAAGAAGTATTATTAATGAAGTCATCGGTAAACACCACATCACAGGCACAAGGACACATTCAATGTACGATAGCTGAGTTGTTACAAATCAACTAACTCATCATTTCAAGTTCATTTGCATTAGGATATAACCGCTGCTGATTAAATCCAAGTAGGTGAACCGTTAACTGTAATCTAAACTTTTACTATTTAGACCGATTAAATTTGAGAGGCATTTTACATTGACAGGTAAATCGGCCAATCATAACGCGCCGCCCCCTCCCACGTGACATGTCGCGAACTGATTAGTGGTCAGGTGATCATACGTTATCGCTTTCACGGCGAATTTCGGAGGGTTAAAACAATTTTTTTTAAAAAAAAGGTCACTAGAGCCACACATGTAAGTAAGAGTTTATTCTGTCTGAAACTAATTGCCGTGACTATTATCCCACTAAATTATTAATGGTAGAACCGAGGCTTTCGAAACAGCGACATCCTCTGGCCAAAGCTGTATAAATGCAACAAGAGCGCAGCATAGTTAATGACATGTTGTAAAAACCAATTGAAGTTGTTTTCATTAAAGTTTAATCCACTAAAAGTAATCTAAAATTATATTAAATAGCAATTAAATATTCTAGGGTCAGGATTTGGTCCCCTGAACAAGAAACGTACCACTGAACTAACACATCTTGCACTTACTAGGTGAACTCTAAAGCTGTTATAAAGATTGTTCATATGTTTTTGTTATAAAGAATTATTGTATTTCTCATGTTTGGCTTAAATGTGACAGCCTCAAGAGCCCCTATCACCCTTACAACTACCTTGACTTGATACATTTTTAGCAAGTCATTTTTTCATACCCCCTATTAATGATGCTGTCATTTGGAAATGCCACATCTAGAAAAGTTTTGAGTTTTAAGTTTTGATTTTGTTCAGCAAAATATCTCATTCACCTTAACACATGACCAATTTTTACTTAGATAATCTTCTTAGGGCAAATCCTAAACACATATTAGACATATTCAGATCAGTGCTCCTCAGTAATCTCTTGGTTAATAAATTAAAATTACTTCTCCAAAGTAGATGGCAGATTTTTGATTCAGGAGATTTGAGCTGGTTGTCACAAGGAGAACAGTGAAGTTGTCAGCTTTACATTGTGTTGATGACATTGCACAACCTTCACGAATAATCAAAATCACAGTCACGCCTCTTTGAAAGTCAGAAGGACAGATCACACCACACATTATCTTCACATAACCAGATGCAGATCTGTGTGCAAACTGCAAACATAAACAGCTATCGATCTGCTTTAGAATAGAGCAAAGGAGGAATTAAAGGGGAGAAACAAAAGACAAGGAAGATAACAAAGGTCAAAACAGAAGTGTGCTGCAATCTCTTTCACCTTCATTAGAGAACCAAACTGGCTCTTCATATTTAACATCATTAGGTTGGAGAACAATCCCATTAGGAACACTTCACTCCTAATGCAGACAAACTGTTCTTTTGCCCAAGGACAATCATTACCTGAGGGTGTGAGGGGGGTACAATGAGAATGAGTGTGTGTGAGAATGAGAGGACGGTATGCTTATACTAGCGCAGATCTTGAAAGGCCATTGCTACTGATTGCATTAAGCTTGCTAGAAGCTTGGGAAATCGATACATTTTTAAAGGCGAAGGAACTAGCACATGACATTTGGGTATGTGGAGTTCACTGACACAAAGTGGATTCTAAAGTGATTTTTGTTGAGAAATAGGAATAAATAATTATTTGAATTTATGGAATAAATTGAATTTCCTAAATACTAAGTTGTAAAATATTAAAATACTGCAGTAAGGCCCATCGTAAATAGTTTTAAAAAACAAATCCAATTATATGAAAATCCACAGCTTTCTCTTGTTTAGCTTCGTCTTTTATAATTTTGTCTGATTTTGTTGTTACATTCCATATTCAACACAAATAACCTCTGATCGGTGGCAAGGTACAGGACCATAAAATGCTTGTCCAATCATTGCATTTGGTCCGAATGATAGAATGTCCTACTTGCCTGTCAGACTATGTATTTGCTTACCTCAACACACTATTGTTGGAGGCCTGGCTTTCTAAAATTGAATACTCTACCATTTAAACATTTTACATTACATTTATGCATTTAGCAGACACTTTTGTCCAAAGCAACTTACAGTGCATTAACGCTATCTGTGTGATCGGTATGTTGGTTCTCTGGGAATCAAATCCACAACCTTTTACAGTGTCATATCCCTGTGTTAAAATCCCATTGATGCATAGCTGAGCCTGGGCAACTTCAGAATGAGCATGTGTATAAGCCTTATTTATAACTTCTTCTTGATCATTTCTCATGGCCGAGGCATCTGTGGTTTATAAGAAGTGACCCTTTACTTTTCTGCAATACATCATACATTTGTGGGCAACTGGAATAACAGGGCTCAGAAATTAAAGCAGAATTTATTCTACGTGAAAAAACACACACATATTACCTTTAACTTCAAGGCTTATTTCTATTTTAACATTTCGTTTTGAAGCCTGTAAAATAAACAAGTAACCTACACAAGCTTCCACCATAATGATTTTCATACCGCAAGCTTCACAAGAGCTGAGGTGGAAGTTCAAAGGAATACATCATGCGCCGTAAGACTTCATTCAAGTGGTGAGCCAAATCACCCATGGCTTTTTGACCAAATTAATTGCCTGTTCAAACGTGTCCAGGAAAAATCCAATCAGTCTACCAGCTGAGGACCGGAATTACCCACTGACATGGAATCTGGAGCCAAGTTGGAAAAGACAAAGGTGGGAGGAAAAAGGAAGAATCACACTGTTTTTGCATTTTTATTCCCGAGTTCCCCTTTGCCTACAGAGTAGATTCAGAAATGTGTTTCCCATTAAACATACCTCTGCACTGCCAGTAAGGAAATTTACTGAATATTGGTAATGTCCTTCTTATATTCTCTCTGTCTCTCTAATCTGGCCACCTTCCTTTGTCCCTCTCTCTCTCTTCTGATTTAGCATGGCACTGTGATCTGACTGTGAGTCTGATTCGAAAGCGACCAACTGCCTGAAGTGATCATACCACACCGCACACAGCTTTATCACATCATACTGTTCTCTAGTGGAAATCATACTGTCAGAACATTTTCAATACAAGCAAGCTGATCTAACACTTATGCAGGTAGATGAACAGGCTCTTACATCAGATCCTTCCTCCAGACAGAGTGAGTGAGTGAGAAAAAGAGAGAGCTGCAAAAACCAGACATGAAATAGATTGGAGAACAGTTGTGCCATCTGCTGCACGATAGGAGAAATTCAGCTCTATCAGGCATGTAATTCTATACCCATCCGCTACTGTGCTGCTGTTTATATAGTGTAACAATACGTTTTAGCTACTTACTGTCAGACGCCTTCCTTCCATGTCCTCAAAAGACTTTCTGACTGACGTTTTTGAGCTAATAGTGTTTTAAATTATATGTATATAAATAAATAGTAGACATTCTGACCAATTTGCTTCTTACATTTTTATTACTTCACACCTACTTCCTAATAAATCACTACTGCCCATATTTGGTTATGAGTAATTCAACGTCACAAACACAGACCAAACTGTGTCTAAGCTGAGCTGTACAGACAAGGAAGTGAGTCATACGCTTACCGTTTACGGTAAAATGACGTGTTTGTGGGTCGACCGAATCCAGCAAGACTGAAGAAACGTGGAACAGTGCGAGCGTGAACTACAACAAGGAAGCAGCGTGCGTGCTCGGGTTATCATCCTTTTGGACAAAAGAGTTATAAGGAAGTGGAAGACAACGAAAACATATCAAGTAATTTTGAATTTAGCGTATTTGCGACTACACACTTCGGTAAGGAATTATATTTTATCGTATAACCTATAGATTATCGTAGTTGTTGTTGTAAATTAATGAAATTAAGTTGTCAAAATATTGAAAAATGTTAGCATTTCCCATTCAATGTATGTGTAACGTTATCTTATTACAAAACATGATATATAGGGCTATACTTGTAACTGTAAATATTTATTTCAAGAAAAAGAAACATTCACTAAAAGAAAACAAAATGACTAAAGTTAGAATGCTACATTGCCTTCATTGAAAATATTTGTCTGGGAATCATAAAATACGGCTACGAGCGCCATGAATATTGTCTGATTTTGGGATTTTTGGTTGGGAATTTCCGTTGATGTATGTATTTAACATGCCGCATTTTGAGTAAAGGTTAAAAGGCATGTTCATAAACAAAAAGGATATAATGTCTTAGCCTTTAAAATAGATCAAAACTTTTCAATCGTTGTTTTTTACTTCCCAGGCGCTTGCTTAAAAACCTCAAAGCATGTGCTGGGCGTGTACCACGTGACTAAATAAGGATACATGTGCCTTTTTCTTTTCAGTTCTCTATACTGTACAGTGTGGACACGCTGCATAGTTTGTAATAGAAAATATTTTTGAGAATTGTAAATGTTGTCTGGATCTTGTCTGTCTTTTAAAAGTCCTACAAAGATCTACGTTATGATGTTGGACAATTGTTTTACGAAGTTTTTTACAAAGTTACAAAGTTTACAGGCAAGTTACAAAAATCTAATCTCATGTATTCAGCAATTTAATCTGTAGTCATTCTCACATTTGATGTGGTGCCACCTGCTACTCAAACATAAATACAACGTTTATGTACCTTAAAATTAGGCCACAGCCTAGACAAAAGCCATCAACACCTGTCGACCTGCTCACAGAGCAGCTGCTTCCCACACCAACTGAAACCACACGTATGCCTCAAACATTATGCTTAGCTTTGCAGTACTTTTGGCACAAGTAGCCCAACACTCTGACATTTAGGTGGAAAATAGATCTGAGTTATATTCAAGCTGTGTATGGTTTGTCATTCAAGAGTCATTCGTGAGACTTCTTGAATGACTGGTATTGTGTCACTCAAATCAGCATGATGACTAAGGCATGAGTATGCTTGCAATGTGTTGCTCAAGGGTTGCATAATATTACAACCTCGGGGTGTTATTAGTAGAACTGGTACAGTTTATAGTAGTCGATTTTTGGCTTAATCAGTGACACATTATTTGGCACTTAATTGGTGATATAATTAGACCTTAATTTTTGATTCTGGTTAAAAATATTAATCGATAACCAGACATTTGAAGTATAAAATGTATTTGTTAGAACATTTAAAACCCTCAAACAAAATGTGTATAGGAATGGTGAAGGTGTACAATCATATGGTGAAATATGAAATATTACATCATACATTGAAATAAGTTCTCAATAATTAATAAATTACTTTTACACAAAAAACATTTTTATTTTTATAGGAACTCGATGTGATTCATTCATGTGATTCAGAATGTGATAATTATTATGCTGCCATTGTCAACACAAGCGCTGATTGTTCCTATAATAAGAATCATGTAATGTCATGTAATATGTCATGTGTCCACATTCTTTACACTTGAATTGGTAAGAGCCAAAAGCAGATCTCTCAGGATTATAGCACTATAACATTAATAACATACATTTGCATGCTTCCATTCTCTACAACAGGTCGTAAAGTTCAGTGGATGCATGTTAGCAGTGGATTTACATGACTTGGTTTGCGGCAATATACTTTATTTAGTATGATACTGTTGTAAAACTTTAATTTGCCTTCAATGCAAATTATGGCTGAGGCATGATATCAATCCAGCTAGTATTTACCTGTGGTGGAGATAAAAAATAGCTGGAATACAGTTTAAACCGAAGTTTCAAGAGACAGATTAAACGGAGAGAAGTTTCTGCTGACCCACATGGAAAGGGTTATAATGCTAAAAAGTCACCTTCAACTGTGTAGGTGTTTCAGGTGGAAATGTGTGAAAATGTGCTTATTTTACAGGTAACCGGAAACTTGGCTTGCTTAGGTGAACTCAAACTTATCCTAAAAGAAAATGCTTCTTTTATTTGTTAATCATGACACCAAATTGTAAAATATAAACAAAGTATAATGTTCTAAATTATAATTTTCAATGTTTACAGGAAGATGAGCAAAGATGATCACAGCTCCTCTAACAGCTTTTTGTTGTGTGTGTATTAAAACTGCAACACTGAATTTTACTGTTCTTATTATGTGCAGTGGGAGAATGAGAAGAGAAGTGAGAGCTGGGGTGAACTTTCTCAAGTGCTTGGCAGTGGAGCGTGGAGGTGTAGATGAAAACAAAGCCAAACGGTTTGCGGCTAAACTACAAGAGCTGCTGCTTGAAAAGTTCACAGGCCACTGGTACCCAGACAACCCCAGCAAGGGACAAGCGTACAGGTAATCAAAAATGCTTCTAAACAGCTCATTAAAAGAATTTGTGCTAGATTTTGTACAGGCTATTGGCCTTTTTCTGTTTTAGACTTTTTTTTATTACAAATGTTGTAAATTACAATACAATCTTTTTTTCCAAAGCAACCAACAATGTCTTTACACATTGCAGTAGTGCTGAATGCTTTAGCAGTAAATGTCTTATTTAAACAGCCAGTTCTCAGATTGCTATACAACATGTTGATCAATGCAGTAAATACAATTTTAAATAACATTGACAAACTTTTATAGCCTATCTATACATAACTCATCTTGTCTTATATGTAAATGGAAATCGTTAACTTATACACTTATTTTAAATAAGTGGAGTAATTCATTTAATTTGTTGTCAAATTGTTGCATAAGATTTGATGGTTACAGAAAATACAAAAAGATGATCACAACATCAAGTCCTCACTCTGTGCCTTACTGTGAATACTCAGATGCATCAGATTAAATGAAGGCGTTCCCTGCGATGAATCAGTGTTACGTGCATGTGTAGAGAGTGACCTAAAGCCGTGTGAGCTGGGCTTTCCTCGTCAGATCACTGTATGGATCGACCCTCTGGAGGTGTGCGTGCGGTAAGTTATCTAAAAGTTATCTAATTTTTGTAGTTTTATATAGTTATTTATATCATTAAGTTTGTGTTCAACAAAGGCACTGAAAGCTATAAAAGCTATTAAAAATGAGAAAAGCTGACAATGTAAGAAAGACGTGTTTACGTGAGGTTTTGCAATTGCAAACGTTTTTTTAGATTTTGACAAATGTACAAACAAGATATGTTTTGTTTTGATATACTTATTATGTTGTGATTGGCAAAAAAAAGATATGGACACATTAAATAAGTCGAAACTGGAATAATGAGCAGAAATTTGTGCATCTAAATGTTTAAGCATATTTAGTGTACGATGGGCTTTAGGGCAGCTGTGATATTAGACAAATCGGTGAAGAAAAGTCAGTCAAGTTTTTTGTGTATGATTATACTGGATAAGTTCTGTGCAATGAGAAGTTTACTAGTCCTTAAGTCAGAAGTATTCACTGACCTTCATGTTCCTCTGCAGCTCTGGGGAGAACTGCAGATACTTTACAGTGGCTCAGTTTACAAAAGTGGAGGAGGAGGAAAAAGAGATTCACTCGAATCAGAATGACACTTTTAGTCCAGTAGATTCTGTGAATCTGGATACTTCCGATTACCATTCAGCGACCTCCTCTGACTGCGGCTCCACCATCTCAAGTGATACAGAAGAGGAGATGAAAGAGCAGGAAACAAAGAAAGTGGTGGAGATGGTGAAGAACACAGCTCGTACAACAAGATCCAAGGCAAGGGAGTCAAAAGGGCCACGCAGATTTCCACAAGCTCAGGTAAACGGATTGTTTCAAGTTTACATCAGCAGGGCACTACACTTGAGTACACTTAAGTACACTTAAGTGGAGTGATCTGTGCGGCATGCTATAATGTATAGATCGCTAGCAAGGGCAAAAGAAAACTGCCTGTATTTTAGAAATTCAGTGAATAGAGAATGAATATAACAGTGATTATTTGCTCCACAGCTCTTGTATTCAGTACTTGTAGGATTTGTTTACTACTGTACCTTCAGGAATAAAGACCACGGTGTTTTGTGGCATGTTAATTTGATGTTGGTCTTTAGATTGACATGGACATAAATACTGTGCCTGTTATTAACAGATCCCTGCCCCACATTACTTCTATCATCCTGCACCAGTGTGGCCCCAGCACAAGAAGAAGAGAGGCATGTTCTTGCCGCCCATATGTGCACCAGCACCTTCTCCTTTGGTTGCTTACTACGTCTTTCCCAAACCCACACCTCAGTTCATGGTGCCTCACGCTACACTGCAAACCTGGGGGACAGTAAAAGGGTAAAACTAGTCCCAAACCATATCAGCACATGCTGATGTGTGTATAATCCAAGACAAATCTACCACTCTAGAGGTCTGTTACCCAATTATCTTAATGCTTTTACACCTGTTTAAAAACCAAAGGTATTGTCAAGCATGCCAGATTCTCACTGTTTCACTAATATTAGGTAACTACCTTTCTTTAACTTGATTCTTTTCACTTACACGATTATTATATGGGGTTTTGGATTTACTAAATATAGGGTTAGTCACTAAATCAAACAATATTTTTAAACCACTTTTGCACAAATCACTGGTTTGCTATTACTTGATCAAAAACTTCACAGGAATATTTCGTAACTACTTTACCAAAGTTAGATCGCTGCATACTTGGTGTTGTTTATTTAAAGAAAGAAATATTTCCATCAGATAATGTGGGGAATGTTTAAAAATATATATTTTTTATATTTTTGGACCTTTTAATTTTTAGAATGTGCTTAAGTGGCATTTTTATGTCATTTAAAATATCGGAATGCTTTTCATTAAATATTTCTTAGTAAAAGCACATTCCCGAATATTAAATAGCCTAGCCACCAATTCATCTCGGGTGAGATAGTTTTGTGAACTATCAATAGCAATATCTGGTATGTATAACTCAACTGGTCACGGGTTTGATTCCAAGGGAACACACACATGATAAAATGTAAATCATGAATGCACTGTAAGTCGCTTTGAATAAAAGTGTTTGCCAAATGCATAAATGTAAATTTAAACCTCTGAAAATATCAGGTAACAAAACTTCTATGCAAAATACTAAAGCCATAAAGTGCTGCTTGGTAGTTTGTTGCTACATATGGATACAGCTTGTAAACAATCATATCTGTTCAAGGTGAAGAGAGGATGGTATTACTTTAATTAAATATACTTGATTCGGTGCACAGTGACGCTGTGGTGCTTTGTATTGGTACATGTGTTGTAATTTATTCCAAAACCGCTAGATGGTATTACACCTCGCCTTAAGCCATTTCATTTCAATGTGTTTTGTACATGGATTTTCTTCTGGTCTTGAGGAGACCTGCTGGCGTTTGCTTTGGATTCAGCTACATGTAAAAGTGTACAGTGTTCTCTCAATCTCATCTCACAAAATGATCTTATTGAATAATCCGTTTATGTGATTTTATTATTATGTCATTTTATAGCAGGGGACTTAGCACTGGAATGGTGCCTTTATTTTTCATTGTTTAATTTAATCAGTTTTTGTATATGCATTACCTTTAATGACTTTTGTATGTTTTCTTTGCTTAAACTTCAAATGCATATTTATTTGTGCTTTATACATAAAATGCTTTATGGCTATGCAATCACTGTAAATATTGCTTTCCTTAGCAAAAGGACAATTTATTTATAAGCTCTGTCCATGCTTTTATTTGCCACAAATATATTTTATTACTAAAACAGCTGCCTTTTTTTCAGTTCATTGTTTACTCAAAATTTTCATATTAAATTGATACGTTGCATATACGTTTAGTGTTTATTGTTTAATCCTTTTAAATTAATCTGTTCCTTAATTCTACTATTCAAAGTAGTTTCCTATTCATAAGTAAAATAAACATCAACACTCCTAAACTATTATGAATCCCTTGCTATGAAGCCGTGGCCTTTTAAAGCAATATAGAGCTTAATACAGGTTGGATCTTTGAAACCTTTAACTCTTTTAAACTCGAGTAAAAACTATCTAGTATAAAACCTGCTACAGGATGCCGTGGCGGAAGGATCCACATGGGACGGGTGCGTCACATGGCTCAAGGTCATAACGTCATTCCAATAGGAAGACGGACGATGTTTTGCACGAAGACGGATTCGGCGTCAGTTCATTGAGTTTGGAAGAGGAGGTTTGCAAACGAAGAGAGGACAGCGACAAACCATGTGGTCGTGCTTCTCCAGTTTATACTTGCTTACAATATCTGACTAACCTGTCAAATAAGAGTTCGTTAAGGAAGTGATAGTTAAAGTCATTTTAGTATCTACAAATTATCTCCAAACATTTTAAATTAGCTTTGTCAGAAACTGGTTATTTGTTTATTAATCATAGTCTCACTGTACAATAACGATTAAAGTAGCTGATGTGGGCAGTGCAGTTTTTGGTTGATCTCTACCTGTTAGGGAAAGTTAACTAAACGTTGGTCATCGTGCATTAATCGCGTCTCCCACTGGAGGTGCCAGCGTCCATAGTGATTATGAGACGTGCGTAGAACACAAATATTACACATTTAAAACTTATTTCTGACGTTTGACGGTGTATGATTATTTGTTCGGAACTTTAGTGTATAATGTAGTAACCCTTTCCATCACTCGTTTTAACCGAAATCGTAATGCAACTCTTAGAAAATTTTGCCAAATGGGTGCGCAGTATTTTTAACATTATAATGACAACAAATGAAGAATACACTTGTGACATGAGTCATAGTAGTCATATTAGGTGGTGGCACTTTATAAGAAGTTACTGTAGTACATCCATAGTATTTTGTCCTCGGCATACGTAAGAGCGAAACCGTACTGAACCGTTTCGGAGCGCATTTTCACCCGTGTGGCTACAGTCAAAACTTCAGAGCGCAGTGTTAGTGGAAGACTTCAGGTGCGCGTTTCGGATATCGGCTATGAAAAAGTGGACCACCTAGAAAACTGCTTGACCTCACTGTGCGATGCCTTCCACCGGTCTATTAGAAATTTCGTATGGAGGGAGGGAAAGTTAGGATGGGGGACAAGGCGACTGTAAACGGCGATCAGGTCTGCACGGACTGAGAACGAGAGCGCGCTATGGATATGGAGATGACTGCTCGCCTCTCGCATTTCGACTCGAAGGTGGATGGAAAAAACTGTGATGGACTTGTCAACCACAACGGGGAGRCGATGGAGATTAGGGTGCCGCTGTCGCAGTCGGGAAAGAGACTCAGCCCGATCGAGGGGGTAAATCTTTACAGACTTCGTGACAGAAAGTTTCTGTTGGAGGACAAGAGGTGCCTCTGTGCGTGGGCTCTGGGAACCGCGATGTTAGGAATAATGCTGATGATATTACATGCTGAACTGTGCCCAGTAGTGTATGAACCAGTAAGTAAATCTATAGCTTATTTCATCCCATAATGAAATCCAGGTAATGATGGTGCACCTGAGACAAGGTGTAACGGATCATTCGAATAAGAAGCTGGCTGGATTCAGTCTCGTAATGAAATTGATGGATGGAGAATGAACTCTGAACTCTGGAGGGCAAAATGATATATACAAAAAAGTATTCTTGATAAAAAATGACTTTCTATTAATTTGTTCGAGTCCATTAATTTTCGTTTTTAAATTCTGTTGGTTTAAAACTGCCACAATGTGTTGTACCACTTGAAACCTCGTGACGCACTCAATTATAAGCCAATTATAAGACATCTTTCTATGTGGTTAACTTTGGCGGTGGTTAGCAGCTTGAACAGTAGGAACATCTCATTATCGAGTATCGCGAGTAATTGTGATGTTGGAGCTGTTATGTTTTTAGCAGCCTGTGAAGGGAGTTCATTTGTGAAATTTGGATGAAACAGAACACAAATACGAAGTTCGACAAGAGGTGCAATGTAAAACCACTCATGTTAATTTCAATGTTTATGTTATTAACCTAACATTTATATGACCAGGCCAGACGTAATATGCTGGCGTTTCTGTATTTTCTGCGTGGATTGTTTATAGGAAAATCAGTGGAACTTTGCGTAATGGGAAATGTGTTTAAATAGATCTGATAGCATTACACTCTTGGTATTGACATTAAAAACGTTAAAAAAAGTTAAACAAAAGTTTACAAAATATGTAAGAAACGGGCGGAGCATGTGCAGAACTTGATGGAATTGACTGATGGGCAATTCTGTGGAAATCTGTGGAGCTTCTGCAGAGTTTCGCACACAGGACCCATGTGGGACTGCTTATGACTCAACTTTAGGCAAGCGAAATGATCTAGGCCTACTGTCTACAGAGATAATTCACATAATACCAGTTAGGAAGGGAAACCAGACATCATATAGATAACAGATAACTCTGTGCCTCTAATAGGTTCCAGAAATGTAATTCTGTATTCTGATTTGTGACCTGTCTGGTCATCATTATGCCATGCTTTATACACAATACAAACAAATATATTTAGAAAAAGGGCAGATAATCCAGACATTGAGACCAAACTATATATCAACTAAAATATGTTAGTCAATTAGTACAAATGATTTACTGAGATTACAGTATTACCAATATGATAACGTTTACTAATTTCAAAAGTTCTAAAAGAGGATATCTTTATGTGGCATTGTTGTTTTTGTTTGTAATTATAATTATATCTTGCTCTGCCTGATTGCTTTTTGATAGACCTGAACAAATACTGATTAAGATACATTTACAAAGACCCATTTAAATAGTTAAAACCCATTAGAAGAATATAGGAATTAAATTTTGTTGATTAGCTGGTTCAGTGTTTCAGCGGTAACTAACACCCCCATAGATGGGCTGTCTCTCAACATGACAGTTTAGTAAAACACAAATTACTTTAAATCATTACTTTGGTACAAAGGTGTTAACAGATAACAGATAAGAATGCAGTTGAACCATAAAGACAAATAAGAAAATAGCTACACATAAATAGTGTAAATAGTGACGTACTGTAAGTATAATAGTAAAAGTAAAAGTATTGTTTCTTCAACATCTAAATCTAAAAGCTAAACATCTAAAAAATTAGCTCTCTCTACTGTACTATATAATGTGTATTACAATGCACATTTTCATTTAAGAATGGACTAAAAGACAAAATTGTTAGCTTTATTACTGTAAATAGTAAACGTGGGTTGGCCAGGTAGCTCTGATTGAGTCATGTTTGATTGTTCTGGATATGGATCTGACTGGCAGATATTTAATGTATTTTCCAATTAATTTTTTTGACTTGTTCTTTTACTACAGCTGTAAGGTTTTTGCAATTATTTCCGGTCACGCTGCTTCAAAAACGTGTATGTCAATTTAGAGAAAGAATTCATTTGGAGTTCGAAAGCATAGCCTACCGCAAGCGTGGCGATGTATTTAAGCTTAGTATTCTCCTGGAATCCAAATTATACAGGAAAGGCAGCTATTTATGCAAGTTTTTCCACATTTTGTCCCCCTTGTATCCCCCTCCCCCTATGTGTTGCTCCAACTGCCTTTGGTCATATTGCATCTTTCCACACCATTTAGTGTATAATTAGCGCCTGTTTGAATAATGGATTCGGGTGTTGACCTCTAATGGGACATAAGCAATGTGCTGATTCTCACGTGTTGTTCTATTCGCATACCGTGGTGATTGGAGTGGGAAAACAAACTTCAGCACTACCCCCCCTAAACTTACTGTTTTCTTAATTTTGTTGTGTTGCATTCACACACACATTTAATTGAGCACAGAAGAAAATGATAAACTATCCTTAAACTGTGTAAAATCTGTCAACAAGCCATTGCAATGGATTGATTGGGAATTAAACCTATGCAATTGAAGTTTCCTCGCAAGTTATGCACCTTGCCTAATAATCTTGTTATGTCAGATATGTCTTCATATCAAAAGTGGTCTCTAATTTGTCATTTAGTTTTTTTCTTCAAGGCAACTTAAAATGTATAACATAAAGCATACAAAACAGCCCTCTCATATCTTTCTTTAGCCATCTTGCTTAGTATAGGCTCTTGCTTAGTATAACCATCTTGCTAGTTAGTATTGGCTCTTAGATATCTAAACCTGCAATGTTTGTGGTAGCAAACCTGGTATAAGTGGTCTATGGAACTGTCACTGAATCTTGACAGAGGGGGAAGAATAATGTATGATAATGAATAATAATAGTAAATTAATCAAAATAATGACTTTTAATGAGTAATTAAAAGAATATTGATATCTAATGCCATTTCCTAAAAAGCATTTTGGAGTGTACATGGCAAAACAGTGTGACATAAGCACAGGCTAATGAGACATTAAGCATCTTTTATTTGCTGGTGAAAAATAAAAGATGGATGTTGTATCACATGGGATTTGACTGGATAATGAATAATGTGATGATGTAATGAAATAGGTCAAAGTGTGGGATCAATTATGTGTGAGTGTTTTTTTACACATCAAGTGAGGTGTAAAAAATTCAACTTTTTTTACTGTTATTATTTGTGTTTATTAATATATGTTTGTTTTCATACATTTTGTTGCCAATGGCATGAGGGAGGAATGAATATGCATACTAACAGCACAGCTCCAATCTTCCAGTAAAGACAGTTTAATTTAGCTTACCGTTCTCCTGGAAACCTGCTTATGCAGGAAAATTGGCTATTTATGCAAGTTTTTCCACATTTTGTCTTTCTCCCCCTTTGTGTTGCTCACACCGCCTGCGGCCATATTGCATCTTTCCACATCATTTAGTGAATAATTAGGGCCTGTTCGAATAATGGATTTGAGTTTTGACCTTTAACGGCATATAAGCTTGGCACCGTTATCCTCCCCACATAACATGGTGTTTGGAGTGAGCAAAAAATTAATTTCAGCTCTCGGCAAAGCTAATCTTAATATTCTAAAAAGATGTTTAATTGCTGATTTTCCGAAAGGAAACGTCTGCCACAGTTGATTTAAACTATATGTAATAGGTACGCAGTGGAAATGAAGGGCTGATACTGTAACTTTAAGCTAGTATACCAATTAGATGTTTTTGTATCACATTTGAGGAAGTACCTCACTATACACTTTAATTATGTGATGAGCGTTCATTCTTTTTGTCGTGTCTCTTCTCTCTAGGGATCTGTATATGCACTCTCCATAAACGGCCTCATCAGTGTTTCCACTGGGTGTTTGCTCGTTCTCATCATCGCCTTCCATTATAAAGACATCAGGGTGAGTGTTCTCGTCAAATCTAAATCTGCTGAATTGGCCTCACTTTGATCCTTACAATTTTTGGTGACTGAAGACATTCATGTTAAAAGATTCTTCTAAAGTGTTTAGTTAATATCGTCTTTGACTTCCTTCTGTTGCAGTGTCTTGCGTGACAGAAATGTAATTTGATGTCATCTATGTTTAATGCTAAAAGTGGATGTGATTAAACATTGCCAAAAAACTCTTGCTAGCAGGAGGATAGCAGTAAGACTTCAAAGATTTGATTGGATGTGGTATCACGTTGCATTTGATTGGATAATGTATAATGTGATGTCATAATGAAATAGGTGAGGAGTGGGATCAGTGGGAAAGTGTGGGATCAATGATCTATGTCACTAAGCAAAAGCAATTAATTGATAATACAAGAGGAAAATTGATGGAGGACCGAATAGAGAATTGGACATTTTTAACAGTGTCAGAAGCAGAAAGTGTTTTATAATGGGGACCTGCAAGTGTAGCAGAGAGATAAGAAAGAACTGTTAGAAGGAGGCGTGGCTTATCTGGACCCCTCACACCGAGTCAGCGATATGGAGGGGGTTGGGGGGGCTGTGTGTTTTTTTAACATGCCTGGTATAAGCTCAAAAACATAACAACTCTACATTTTACTAATTCAGAATAAACTCTTGAGACAAATTGTCTATTACACCTCACACTTTTTTATTCCTTGGGGTCAAAGCACATAAATTAAACAGAAAAATGAAGGCAACAATCTGTTGTTGAAGGCAAACAATCTCAACAACCTGTTACAGGGTGATAACAAGAAATTTTTTTTGTTGTGTTTGTCATTTGAAATGATGTATACTTCATTTAGTATAGTGAACTTCAAGACATCTGGCCAGGAACCACTTTCTTGTCCTAAAAGCTCAGCATGTTTCTATCATGTGTATTCCCTCTGTTACCATGACAACACTGTCACCAGCTTTTATAGTCTCTCAGTTCTCTCCAACACCCACCCCTTTCTCTGTGCACGACTACATGGCACCCCATTACCCCCCCTCTGCACCCCCATTAACATAGGCTTTCCAGAGTAACAGTTAAATGTAGTTAACTTTCAGTTGTGATTCCTATCACAGCAGGAAATTTTGCAACCGCCTGCTGAGTGTACATTTTATTATCACTACACTAGCAAATATATGACTTGTTTTTTTGCAAATGTATATCTGTGCATGATATAGCATAATATTATCACTGTAATTGTATTAATACAGATATTTACAAAATCCCCTTATTATTACCTCCCCATACAAACAAACCCCCACTGCCTGACATTGCACTATAGAATACAAGCCCCCAAAATTAAGACGAGAGGTCTCTTTCTTTTTCAGCAGAATGAAAACCCTTGCTTAAAGTGCTAATGTAATCTATTCCTTATGGAGTCTGCATAACAGCAGCTATATTTGGATAGAGATACAACAGGTGTAGTAAAAATCATTTTTAGTACAAAATTCCAGGACATGTACTTTCCGAAGTATGGGATAACCCAAAACATGAACCATATTACCTCTCTGTGGATCAATATAGTGTTATTCTCTTCCTGCTCTGGCTCATGTTTAAGATATTTTTGTGTCATAAAATTAACGAGGCATTTGTTTGTGATTTATGGTTATGAGTAATTTCACTGACACATTTGTCCTTCACAAGAAATGTGGTTTACAGCCAGGCGCCCTATCAGAGAGGGTAGGGCAAGGTTTATTTTGGCTCCGCTCGTACACAGAATCTAGAATGTCTTGCTCATTCTCTCCTTTCTGCCATACTTTGTTAATCATTGCTTCCTTGTGAGATCAATCAAGTGATTCTCTTGTTGATATACATCCTGCCTCTGTTTTTCTTTCCTTTCTTCAAGCTTTTCATCATTGACCACAACCAGGTGGACTGGCGCATTGCCATGACCACTAACCGGGTGCTTGGCATCTCCCTGGAGCTCATTGTGTGTGCTATCCATCCTGTAGCCACCTACCTGAGGCCAGATATGGGGAACAGGCTGGGGGGGAAATCGGAGGGAAATTCCTCTGCTCCCCTGTGCTTATCCTCCAGTCACAGAGAAGTCATGTTAGATGTGGAGCTCCTGCTGTCCGCCCTTATGTTCCTGAGGTTGTATCTGGTGCACAGGGCGGTCCTGCTGCACAGCAAGGTTCTCCTCAGCGCTTCCTACAGGAGCATCGGCTCCCTCAACAACATCAATTTCACCTTCCGCTTTGTGCTCAAGGTGTTAATGAACCAGTATCCTGCCCGCACGCTGCTGGTCTTCATCATGTTCTTCTGGCTTTCGGCATCCTGGATGCTGCGACTCTGCGAGAGGTACAGAACACAAGCACATGCAAGCATCATTATAGGTGGAGAACATAGAGAGAGACAGTACACATGGCTGCACATATACATACAGGGTCTAAAATTAGACCCTGTTAATGATATATATATATATATCATTAATTGGCCATGATATTTAGGAAAAAAGTTTTGTCCCTATGACAATGGCGTAGTCTGTCCTATATATATAGATTTATTAGAAACATACAAATTGTTTATCGGTGCTTGGCAACACTAAAACCTTGTGTTGTAGTTTGGTTAAACTACTCTTGTAAGGGTTTAGATAGTGCATACTTGTATTATGTAATTCATTCTTGTTTTTCTTTTTGGCAACAAGATTTTCAGGTTAAGTTTCAGTCAGATCTAGTTTGGTATTGGAGTCTCGTAAAACACGATAAATGTTCTGCGTAGCTGCTAATTACTCATTAAAAACAGCTAACATCAAATTATTCTTGGAGCTACCCACAATCAACTACATTTACATTTATTTATTTAGGAGACGCTTTTAGCC
>JAZGTI010007639.1:0-21356 GCA_036877585.1 Botia kubotai
AGACGGTTAAATGTATTATTACTTACAGGGATGCTACAAACTTGTCACAGATTATGCAATGCAGTTTCAATATGTCTTGACAAGAAGTGTGCTCCGGTCCAACTTGGATGTATACCATCAGCACGATAAAATCGTGCTCTCTCCCAAAAGAGATCCCAGTTATTAATAAAACTCAAATTCCTTTTCTTGCAAAGCGAATCCAACCAATTGTTGAACGCAAAGAGTCTGCTGAAGTATTCGTTACCTCGTCTATACGTTGGCAGTGGTCCTGAGATTATAATCTTTGTTGCAGGTGATGCACTGCACACAGCTTCTACCAGTTCATCAAAATCCTTTTTCAAAATTTCTGATTGGCTGAGTCTAATATTATTCACGCCGGCATGTAATATAACGGTGTCAATTTTTTTGGCGTGATTTAAAACCGCTGGTATTGGGCAGCAATATCAAGTACCTGAGCTCCCGGAAAACATTGTTTTTGTACCTCAGTATGATTTGTCTTAATTTTCAGATGTCAGATAATAGAGTCGCCAATAATACATGTCTTACCAGGTGAAGGATGAAAGGAGGGTGGCGACGGCGTTATGGGATTTGGCGAACTGAGTGGCTCAAATCGATTGCTGATTGAGAGATCGGACTTTTGGGTCATCGAGTCTGATGTCCTGGCTCTAAAATGAGATTTCCTCCGTTGGTAAAGCGCCGGTCCATTATACGATGGAGCAGGTGTAAAACAGGCTTCAGCCGTCTTAATCCGAGGTACGAAAATCCCCGGTGTAGATGTTGACGGTACTTCAGAACGGTGAGAATGAGATTTGTTCCGCTGGTAAAGCCAAGGTCCATTATACGATGGTGCAGGTGTAAAACAGGCCTTAGTCGTCTTAGTCCGAGGTACATTCCTCTCATGAATGAAAGTCCCCGGTGTGATGATGACGGTACTTCAGAACTGTGCTCCCGTGAGATGTCCTCAACCCGGGAGGTTTCCAGCAAAGTTTTCCGTTCGCATAACTGTGAGTGTTTCTTTTGTATACATAAGATGTTGTATCTGCACAAAAATGTAAATAAATATATTTTGAAAAAAAAAAATCTTGGTGTGTTTGACACGCATGCTTCACAGTTGGTCAAACAAAGTATGTTCCCATTAGTGTATGAGTACGCAGCATCGAGTGTATCTTTTAAAGGTGAACTAAAGATTCCTATTTAAAAAATGTGCGCATACAGCATTGTCCATCAAAAAAATTAAGTTTTTCTATGTGCACATCAGGAGTCCCTTTGTGTATCTGCCCTGAGGAAAATTTATTCAGATTCAATCATGCAAACAGACCTTTAAAAAATTTTGGTGCATCCAGAGACAAGGAAGGGCACCCGGCGACAGCAGCACCTGAAGTTTTATGATAGAAGTTAGTTCAATGATGGGGGCTTTGTGTATTGTCATGTATGATCAAATGCCAAAAATATAAAAATCTAAACCCCAAAAACTGTATTTGAATTTCCAATTTCCTTCTGCTACACATTCCAATGACAGACATAGTGACAATAGCTAAATATGTAGGAGAGTATTGTTAGACTGTATTGTATAACTGTAAGTAGCATTTAAATCAAAACTAGCTTGCAAATTTTCACAGTGTAAGTGTATATATATACAGTATATGGTCATTTAACTATACTTTAATAGCAAAACTCCTAAGGATATATATGTATGACTATCAAACACTTTAAATATACACATTATCAAAGTAGTGGACAGTCAAAGAACTGAAATAAAACAGGAGAATATATAAACAAGAGCAAGCAAGGAAACAGGTGAAACTAATTAGCAACTATAAGAACAAACAATGTGTAATAAAGGGGATGATTAACTCAGTTCCCTTTTGAGGTAACTCGCACTGCAGTCTGAAATGAGATATTGGGGAACACCCTCAGCATAACAGTGTCTGAAGCATGTTTGGGAGTGGAGCATGTGGGGGCAGAGCTTGAAAACGTTGTCTGTGAACATTGTGAGTTGCTTTCTTTGAGAACGCTCCACTCCTGCCTGACCCTGTTGTATAAAGCAGGCCAGGCTTGCATTTCTTGTGGTTCAGAACTGACGTTTATGGTCATGGGAATCACAGATGGACCTCTTGCTGGGGATCCGGAAGCCCACATTACAGCTTCTACCACTTCTAGTGAGAGCACAGCACACGAAATTTCCTTCTGTAAGAAAGTGGACATTCTATGCGTTGACACAGGGGAAACTGAGGACTTGCCACCTCATCCCATCCCTTACAAGGAGTTCATAGAGGTGGTGACTGGGCAGTGGCCAAACTAAACATTTATCCCATTTATAGATGGGAAATTGGATAAGCATTTCCTGCAGTCTCCATGCCGGGGTTTGCCCTTCGCTCCTTATCTACACACTAAGGTGTCAAGAAAAGGTGTCAAGGTGTGGAAAAGCCCATTCTCTTTTTGTATTTCAAGTCCAAAAACTTTGCTTCCATTGTGGGCTCGAAAGAGAATGGCTATGGGATGATGCTTTGTTAACTGCCCAGTGGCTTCAGTGCTGGAGTTCCTCCAGGATCGTTTCTCTGGGGATCTTTCCCCGTCCACACTTAAGGTCTGTGTGGCGGCTATAGCTGCCTTCCATGCACCATAAAGTGATGGATTTTTGGGGAGACAACATCTAATTGTTTGTTTACTTCGTGGCATAAGAAGTGTGGCAGGAGCGAATGGATGGGGCACGAATTCCCACGTAGTTAAGCCTGCAATATAACAATTCGTTTCCGCTTTCCTGTAGCTCAGTGGTTAGAGCATGGCGTTAACAACACCAAGGTCATGGGTTCGATCCCAGGGATTGCACATACTCAATGTATAGTGATCAATGTGTAGTATAATGCAATGTAAGTCGCTTTGGATAAAAGCGTCTGCCAAATGCGTAAATGTAAATTAATACAAATGCTAAATCTGACTACGCCACCTCAGGAATTTCACCTAAAGATTTTAAGTAACCCCTGTAAAGCATACACAGGTTCAAGTCACCCAAGAGTCAAAGACACATGTCAATACAAATAGTCTTTTTTTAGCATTTATAAAGCAACATCACTAAATCACTCAGCCCACTTGTGATAATCTTTAAATGGAGTTATGGCATAGGACTGGGTCTACCAGAAAGATGTTTCTTTGTAACTAGAATCTGACACTGGAAATAAAACAGCAATGCCAGCCAGGCAGAACACGGAGCACCCACCACTAGTATACAATTTTAAACCATAAAACATCTATAAACAGAGCAAGAGGTTACGCTGTTAGCTCATTCTCTTGATCAAATGTGCCAATGCAAAACGCATACATTCCCACAATCACAGGCAGTATAGAAACATTGTTTGTCACAAGCAATCACGGCTGGGGATAGAAATCACTCTACAGAATGTAAATCAATGGACATTTTAAACTCCTAATGAACATTTAGTAACAACTACGTAGCAACTAACAATTTGAATCACTGTCTCTGATGTCCACATTCAAATCCAGAAATTGAGGAATGCGCTGATAACACAGGGGAGCGAGTTAATACTGAGCTATCCGCGATGGCCGTTGACTTAAGATATATAAAAAAACACATTAGCTTAAACATATCACTTAAACCACAACCTTTAAAACATTAACCATGCATTCTTACCGCTTTCAATACTAGCATCCACTCTGATCACTGTAAGTGCACGGATGATGTAAAGGTCAGCTGAATATGACGCACACCAGGTAGCAAATACACTCCTCTTTTATACACCGGGGGCTACCGTAACCTAAAACATTATTGAAGAAAAGGAAATATAACAAAACAACAGAAACAGAACACTTAGAAACTAGGATATGAATGTAATACAAGTTAAAGAATTTATTAACAATAGTGACTATTAACAGAGGTTACTGTAGTCTAGAAAGTCTGTAGTCAGTCAACTAATTAAACCAGTCAGTGTGTGAGAAATGTTTACTTGTGAAAAAGAGAAATAAATAAATTGTGGATAAAAAAAGAGAGCTGCTATTGAGGCCTGGAAGCTTGGCCTAGAGGCCAGAACCCCAAAGCTCAGGGACACAAAAAGAGTGTAAAGCCTCTTTTAAAAGAAAAAGGAGAGCATATTTTACAGTACTTGCAATACAATTATCCTTTCCTTGACCATGTGACTAATCCCAGCCTCAGACAATCAAAGTGACCAATCAGAGCACCACATTTAACACCACTATACTAAACATTTGTCTTTGATCATTATCAGCTCCTCTGTGAGCTCCAAAATGCAAAGGAAGGAGGGGGAGATATTAATTCCTTTCAATTTCCAACCCCACAATTATGATATGACCATGATAAATTTTGGTCACAGCCTACACTCCTACCCATTTAAAAATGATGCTCAATGTTTAAACTAGCTATTGGAATACAGGGTGTCTAGATGACCCAAAGACACATGGTTTCAGTTATTGTAGTATTACAGGGTAAATCAAAATGCATTCGTATTGATGTTGAAAGCTGTATTAGCCTCAGCCCCTCTTCATCCCATGTGTTATTAGTAAGGGTTTAGCTACTCCAGCCATTAGTGACAAGTGGGACTAAGGATAATATTGCAGCACAACCAAAATCTCACTTCATCTATGGCATACACACGCATCTCCTTCAATTAATATGGATATCGGCTGCTCCTCTCACAATATGCACTTCCCCCTTTTCTTTCCCACAATCACTCAGCCTTAATTAAAAAATTAGGCTTTTTTATTTTTCTGAAGTGCTATGGGAACTTGTTGCTGTGTTTGACTCTTTTTCCACCTATCTTTTCTGAGTGCACCTCTACCAGATGCTTGTATCTTGATTTTGGTCTTGGGAGTATTAGAGAAGCTGTAGTGGAGATTTATGTATGTGGAAGAATTTTTTGTATTCATGAATATAGCATTAACATTGTCTATGATTTTTACTGTGAAACTTATTATGAGACATCTGATTCAGTTTTTTCTTTAGCTGTCATGAAAATATGCTGATGATGATAACTTTATGCACCTCACCCTAGGTACAAGAAACGATTGCACTGTTGAGCATCTGCAGAATCTGTTTCCTACTTCTGTAGAGGAGATTTTGAGGGTGGAGGGGACTAAGACTTAACGAGATTGGTATACTAAAACGTTCTATATAAGGTGATAAACTGTGAACATTGGATACCGATTGGTGAATAGCAGATATATGTTCAGATGAGCATGGGCCAATGACAACTGGAAACACCCCAAATGTACCATATATAAGCTTGATGCAAACACTCAACTTTGAGATCTTTAACCCATCTTCAGAAGCTTTACATATTCATAACTGATCTCCCTTGCAAGAAATAAAATATTACAAAGACAAATTGTGTCTGACAAATTGTGTCTGACAAATCTCTCTTTTCAGAAACAGAAGAATTTTCCACAACAATTTTGGTGGCAGCGGTGGGATGGCTTGTCTGTGATCCCCGTGGACCCTGAAGCGGACAGTGTTTCACGACCCTGGAACTAGGATTCCAGCCCTACCCAGCCCTACTACGCTGCCATCATTTTAAAGAACCTTGTGGAAATCTTCTGGTGAAAGATTTTTAATTTTTATATTTAGTAGTAAAACAAAATTAAACTGTCAATCCTCATTCTGCTGAGAGACGGTGAGGCCGTCAGCAAGTAAAACAAGAAAGTGTGAAACAGAACTTGAGGGGCTGGTGATTAGCCAAAAGGCGTCAACAAGTAAACCAAGAAAGTGTGAAACAGAACTTGAGGGGTTGACGTAAATTTGTACTCTGTTTTGGTGAATATCTTCATAGCCAATAGGCATTCAGCAACAAAGCCAAGAAAGTGTGAAACAGAACTTGAGGTGCTCAGTGGATTTGTAGTGCAAATGTTAGATGTTACACCTAAGAGTGCAATTGTTTCCAGGACTCTGTGGAACAGGTGTTTTTGTTGCACGAACGTGTAAATCCTCCTGTCCGAGCAGAATGGGGAACTCACAAAGTCGACGTCCAAAATTTTCTGAATCAATTTATAATCAAATGAAGCGCGCATATGGTCCTGAATGCATGCAAAATTTTGAAGAGTTCATAAAACACCATGGTTTTCCAGTAGAGGGTACGCTCAGTTCAGCGAAACTGCAAAAGGTCAAAGAATCAGTAGAAAGCAATAATAAGAAATGTTGCAGAGGATGTTGCTTGCATGATTGCACAGACTGCAAGGTTACGCTTGCGTTGTGGTTAACAGAAGCCAAGAAGAGAGAAGAGTCTTTGCAGACACATACTAATTCTTCTTTGTCTGTCTCACTTCCACCCCCATATCACTATCCTGTGGCGGAGCTGCAAGCCCTGAAAGTGAACCCTGACCTCGACTCCTGCTCCACTCAAAGCAGAACACAACGACGGACCGGAGAAGCGCAAGCATCAGCACCACCACCATCCTCAAACTCAGAGTTTGATACAAAGAAAGATGAAGATGAACATGAGGAAGGTGAATACGATGATCAGTGCAGAAGAACATGCACCTACACAAAGAAAGATAAGGCTTCAAATCTACAAGCACCCATGGTCCAAGTTTTTGGTCCAGATGGTCTGGTGATGGTATTTAGACCATGGACGACCTTGAACATAAAAGAAGCAATGGCTCACCTGCCAAACCCTGTTAACTCCAGAGCAAAATTTGCTGACCAGTTTCTGGTTTTCTGTCAAGAATTTAGCCCAACTGTGAACTATGTAGATTACTGGCTGTGAAAATGGGACCTGCCAATTGGCACAAAGTCAGGGAGGCTGCAGGCACAGATCTAGAGCGATGAGAACATGTGGTCTGGACTCACAGAGACAACAGAGTATATCGTGAAAATGTGACAACTCTGTGTGAAGCAATCAGAAAGGCTTTCCCAGTGAGATTAGACCTAACCAAAGTGACTGAATGTGTTCAAGGGAAAAGTAAAACCGTCGAGGAGCATTACATTATGCCTGTATGGCACTTTTCGAACACACCCAGGCATGGACAAACCCCTAACTGGAAACGACCTCAGTTTATGGGAATGTCATCTCCGAAATTATTTCTTAAATGGACCTCTGAGACCAGAGATATCAACAGCAATCAAGAAGACCTGTATCGGTTGGAGGGGTAAAAGACTAAGCACCATACGTATACATACATGCTATTCATGCTGAAGGACAACAAGTGGATATGACAGAGAAGAGAAAGGATAAAAACAAACAGCAGGTGCAACTGGTTCTCCTGCAAGCTGTATGACATGACAGTTCACCAGACCAGAGACAATGCTGTTCGCAATAAAGACCATGCGAATAATGGAGGTCCACAAAGAAATTGGCAAGACCAGCGTGGACAACAAAGCCGATCTCCTTGCTCATGCAGTGGGAAATTGACTCATGTGACTGAGAGATGTGGTGTATGTTGGAACTGCGGGAAGATGGGACATCAAGCTAAAGACTGTAATTGTCGTCCCAAGAAAACAGACTGACTAGTGAAGGAGCAGCGAAGGGTGGTTCCGGGCATGCAACTCTGCCAGAGAGGGGAAGTAGTAACATACTAACTACAAACACATACACTGATAATGCTCTCTGCAATGAAGAACTTGCTTGCAATACTGTTCCTTCTAAATTAAATTTTGCTATGTACAAATCTAAATGTTTTAATAAATTGCCTAGATTTTCTCTGTGGGTAGAAGGTATGCAGATACCATTTCTAGTTGATAGTGGTGCAAGTAGATCCACCATACGACCGTGTGACCTGTCATGTAAACCGCCGCTGACTGAAGACACCGTAGTTTGTGTGTCAGCTTCTGGGCATCATGTTTCTGAACCTTTAACAGCTCCACTTCAGTGTAAAACTGAACAGGGTTGGACAACCACACATCAATTTGTGTTGTCTGACTCCTGCCCAGTACCACTGATGGCGAGAGACTTAATGTACAAATTGGGTATATGTCTAACTGCCAATGAGAATGGAGTCATGGTGACTACAACAGCACACCCATGACATCCAGCTGAAGCTCAGTTTGCCTATGAGTGGTTAACACAAGACCCTAAATGGGCAAAATTTATGCTGCCTAGCGACCTACACTGCATGTTACATGCCGTAACAGAAAGAGACACATCTTTTGAAAGTAGTTGGTTCTTTGATCTGCCAGAAGAAACCATAAAACCGAGTGGTTATTCTTGTCGGAGCACTTGTGTGCACTCAGTGTCTCTCTGTCAGGGGATCAATTAAGATATTTTCTTATCCCAGATTCAGTTCCTCATATATCACTAGCAACAAGGGATGATGCAGAATGGTACACAGTTGGTACATTCGTGAAACAGTGTAGTCTGGCTACAGACTGGATGTTATATGATGTGTATTATAGTTCTGCATTGAAAGCTTATCGAAGTCCCAGCACTGCTGTAATTTCTGTAACGAGTTTTGGTGAAAATAGCAACCTGAAACAACCTGGTGAACCTGGTGAAAACAACCCCTGAATGCAATACTTACTGCAAGGCTTAATAAAAAACTGAACCAATTTCTAGTACCCCAAAGTCAGATTATCGTCCATGTCAAGCCCAATATCCCCTTAAACGTGAAGCCATCGATGGCATTACACCAGTTTTTAAATCATTATTAGAAGAAGGGATCATAGTTCCGTGTCATGATTCACCTGTGTGCACTCTAATTTTTCCTGTTAAGAAGATCAGAGAGGCTGGCCAGCCAACAGAATGGAGATTTGTACAAGACCTGCAGGCAGTAAACTCAGCTGTTCAACCTATAGCACCAAATGTGCCAAATCCTTACGCCATTATGTCACAAATACCTCAAAGCTCACAATGGTTCTTGCCAATGCTTTCTGTAGTGTGGCAATGGCTAAGGACAGCCAATTTTGGTTTGCTTTTAACTTTGATTAAAAGACACTTTTAATAACACTTTTACACGGTTATGTCAAGGGTATTGCGAAAGCCCAACAATTTACAATGAGGCTCTTAGACGTAGTCTCGAACCTCTCAAACTTTCTCCGGGTACTGCACTTTTACAATATGTTGATGACTTATTACTGTGTAGTGCTATTGAAAGTGTCAGTATTGAAAGACACAGTTACACTTCTTACTCATTTTGCTCAGGAGGGTCACAAAGCCAATCTGAGTAAGCTGCAGTTTGTAAAACAGGAAGTAACATTTTTGGGTCATGTCATTACCCCTCAGGGAAAGTCCCTATCTGAGAAAAGAGTAGCTGCTATTATAAACGTACCAAAGCCAACCACAAAGAAACAAATGCTCTCTTTTCTGGGTATGTGTTCATATTGTCGTACTTTTATCCATAATTATGCCATTTTAGAACAACCCTTACGACAACTTACACTCACAAAGAGCTCTGGCTCAACCACTGCTTTGCAGTGGACGGAAGAGGCAGAGATAGCATTGTGCAATATGAAAACTCTATCAATGATTTTAACATTGGGTATTCCAGATCCACAAAAACCTTTCGTGCAAAGGGTAGATGAGAAGAATGTGTTCATGACATCCGTTTTATTACAAACTCATGCTGACAGATTACGTCCAGTTGCATATTTCTCTAGTAAACTCAACCCTGTATCAGCAGGTTTGCCAAAGTGTTTATGTGCTGTTGCAGTGGCCGAAAAAGCTGTTTTGGCTTCAAGAGAATTTGTGGGTTACGCTGATCTAACTCTCATGGTTCCTTCATGCGGTCTCTATGATTTTATTGGAACAGAAAACACCTCATCTGTCAACAGCCCGTTGGCTGAGGTATAACACTGTTTTTCTCGACATGCCTAATATCACTGTCAAACGCTGTACAATACTTAACCCTGCAACACTTCTCCCCACAGAGGGGGATGGTGACAAACATCACTGCTGTATGACTGCCATAAACCAAATTTGTACTCCCCGACCAGACTTGTTAGACATTCCCTTACCTGACTGTGGCTGTGTTCGTTTTGTGGATGGGTCTGCATCACGCGACCCCACAACAGGCATTAATAATGTTGGCTTTGCAGTGACAACAATTTCACAAACAATACTCTATTATAAACTTCCGTCTAATTTATCAGCACAAGCTGCTGAACTAATTGCTCTCACATCTGCATGTAAGCTTATGTCTAATAAACGAGTTACTATTTACACAGACTCTAGATATGCATTAGGAGTTGTTCATGATTTTGGTGCTTTATGGAAACAGAAAATTTCTCAAGTCAGATGGGAAAGCAATCTTAAATGCTCGTTTTGTTTCTGACCTTTTAGAAGCTATTATTCTCCCCAAAGCAGATTGCAGTCTGCAAATGTGCAGCACACACACGAGTTAATGCCTTTGTTTCTACAGGAAATGACCGAGCAGATGCAGCTGCAAAACTAGCTGCCATCCAAGGCGAAGCGCTTGTCTGTGTAAATCTCAACTCTAACCACACACAGGAAGTTTCTTCTTTTTCTTTAACTTCACAGCATGCAGACTTTTGCAGCACAGACAGAGAAGGATGGATAGAGAAACTCGAACTGTACAATTAAAGATGGTATTTGGGAAGGACCAAATGGGTTGCCATGTTTGCCTAAACATTTCTTTGCACATTATGCCAAGTTGACACACGGGTTAGACCATGTGTCAAAAGGTTGGATTGGTGGAGCAATTGACAGCCTTATGGTATGTAAAGGGTTTCACAACCTATGCCGAAAATTTTTGCAAAAAATGCATGATTTGTGCCACACATAACGTTGCAAAAGGTACACAAATGCCTATAACTGCCCATCCACCACCAGGAGGACCATTTGACCATCTAATGATGGATTTCATTGAATTAACCCAATGTGAGGGAAATAAATATTGCTTGGTCATGGTGGATATGTGGTCAAAATGGGTAGAAGTTTTTCCTACCTCAAAACAATATGCAGCAGCAGTAGCAAGGGCACTGCTAACCAAAATTGTACCCAGGTGGGGTATACCTAAGAAAATGAGCTCAGACAATGGCACACACTTCGCAAAAATGAAGCAATAGAATAAGTGGGTAAAGGGTAATTGCGAGGTAATTGTAACAGCCAAACCAACCAAGTTGCATATCACTCACTGGGAGTACGAAGGAGGACAGTATCCATCCAACTTAAATGGGTGAAAACTTCAGGGCTGTGCTAGGCGGAAGAACTACATTCTTTTAGTGAGTGTGGGGGCCACCCGCCAGCTGAAGATATGGCAAATCTATTAGCTGCCCTGATCGTTTTCAGAGGTTCCCCGGAATTAGGAGGTGAAGATGGGGAGAACACGACCATGGAACTCCTTCAGAGGAATCCCTGGACTGTGGTATGTTTAAAAAAATTTTTTTATTGTTTGTACAATAGCTTTTATGTCATCTCAGCTAAGTGAGACACCAAGGAATGCAACTCTCAGCGGAAACTACATGAACAACAGAATTATACTGCCAAACCTCGTCATCGGAGAGCAGTACAGAAATTGTACAGGGAACCTGTACAGGTTGTGGTAGAAATAAATTAAACGGTAACCTTTGAGTGTAACCCGCTTAAGTTTAAATGTCCCACATGCTCTCGATGGAGCGAACCAGTGTATGTCTGCAAAAAAACATGTGCATGGAGGGACGTTGTGGCATATACGGAACTGTTCAAGAGCAGCTGGAAGGGTCCTGGCACATAAATTGCCTGGAAAAGAGAGCTGTGTATTGTGTATTCTGGAATTTAAACAATTACACAGCTAGTGGGCCAACATCTTTTAGTCCATATTGTACTATACAGCCATGGTCTCATATATAAATCCTCAGGGCAGGTTGCGTTCGTGCCCTCTTTTCAGACTAGGGCAGGAGAGACCAGACAGCTCTCCTCAAGCCATTTACATTTCAGGGCATGAAAATCTGGGAGCAGACATTCTGTTCAGAGAGGGGCTAAGGCTTCGGGATTGGAGACTCCATCCAGGTGTAGTGGAGTCCATTTTATGGAGGTTCAGCCCAGCAGAAGTGGATCTGTTTGCCTCTGAGTAGATGACTCACTGCCCACTTTGGTTTATCCTTACACCAATAGCTGCATTGGGGCTGGACGCTGCATTTGGTACAAGTGTGGCAGAGGCTGTATGCATTTCCCTGATAGCTCTGTTCCTGGGATTTCTATTGAGAGTTGGTCAGGACTGAGATTGCCTGTTACGAGTAAATAGGTAGGCTCAAAGAGAAGATTTCAGAAATGGAGACATGCATCCAGACTTTATTCGAGGATAGTAAGAGTGATAGGGCTTTGAAGCAGACTTTGGATGCAACTAGGTCCATACATTGTTCAGTTCCGGTAGCAGATCCCCACAGTAGGGAAACTTTGTGACTGTGAGACGGCTAGCCGCACAAAACACAGCTCTTCTGTTCCGATTACAGTTACAAACAGGTTCTCCTTACTCATTGACGCACTCACTGAGACACCTGTTAAAAGAGATTCTGTTGTACGGAATGTGAAAATAGAGGCCAGCCACCATAGTCAAATGCTTACCGGGAGCCAGACGCCTGACATTAAAGCAAATTTAAAGTGCTGGCTAAAGCTAAATGTATATTCAGTTAGATTATTATACATGCCGGAACAAAAGACATTTGTCTCCATCAGTCGGAGATTCCTAAAGATAATATTAAAGAGGTGTGTGAACTTGCTAGTACGATGTCAGACGCGTTAATATTCTTTGGCCCCCTTCCTGCATAACTGAATATTAGAGCTCTCTCTACAAAAACGATTTTTGCTAAATGATATGAACACAGATCATAACCTAGATGTGCTCTGCTTGACAGAAACATGGCTAAAACAAGATGATTACATTACATTAAATGAGTCAACCCCCCAAAAATTACTGCTTTAAGCACGAGCCTCGTCCAAAAGGCAAAGAGGAGGTGTTTCTGCAATTTATAAGAATACATTTACAGCTACCCAAAGATCTGACTTTAGTTACAACTCTTTTCAAGTAATCGTGCTTAGTTAATCTTCATCTGGGGTAAATAAGCAGACTTTGCTTTTTATCAGAAAGAAAGCTTTTTATTAGCTTTTTTACCACACAGAATTTGCTTTTTATCAGAAGTAGTACTAACCACTGATCAAGTCTTAATTGTTTGTGGTTTTAACATCCACATGGATAATGAAAAGGATGCATTGGGTTTGGCTTTCAAAGACATTTTGAACTCTAATGGTGTCTCACAACACATCAGGAATAACTCATTGCCGTAATCATACCTTAGATTTAACCGTGTCTTATAGTATAAATGTTGATGACATCAATATTCTGCAGCAGAGCGAAGACATTTCAGATCATTCTCTGGTGTCCTGTAAAATGCATTTACCTATGCAAAGCCTTTGACACTATTGACCACAGCATTCTACTAAATAGGCTTGAAAATTATGTTGGCATAGATGGAACTGCACTGGCATGGTTTAAATCATATTTATCTGACCGATTCCAGTTTGTTGCTGTGAGTGAAAAGGTGTCATACCGGTCACAAGTCCAACATGGAGTACTGCAGAGCTCAGTGCTTGGGACCCTACTTTTCCCCCTGTACATGCTACCTCTGGGAGCAATTATTAAGAGACATGACGTTAGTTTTCTTTGTTATGCTGATGATACTCAGCTGTACATTTCTCCTAGACTCATAAATTCACCAAACTTTACCAAACTACAAAAACCCTCCACATGGAACAACATGGAACACTGCCTTACTCTGGATGGATGCTCTATAAAGCCTGCTTCATTAGCCAAGAATCCGGGTGTCATTTTTTTATAACAATGTGTCCTTTGAAAACCACATTTCCAATATTTGTAAAACTGCATTTTTTCAGTGTAAAATGAAATGTTTATGTCTATATATTTTTGCTCTGGTGTAAACGATCGTCTGAGGTGTATATATATATAAAATAATAATAATAATATATAAACAAATAAGCTGTAAATGTCACAGAGAAATGACCCATTGACAGACATGTACGCGTGTCATTTCTTATCCTTTCTTATCAGCTGGTAATTGCTCATTGGTAATAACTGCACTTGCAAGTGAATCTCAAGTTATTTTGCATGATAGTTAAATATATTCTAAATAATCTACAAACAAAAATATATACATTTCTTTTGTCCTTACATTCTTCCTTCATTCTTTTCTCAGTTCCCTCTCAGTCACACACCTGACTGAAAGGCTCATTATGCAGCTCATTATGAGGGTCTTTGTCTTCTCAGGTGTGAATCACAGCATTATTCATGATCATTCACGCCTCCTTGCATACGGCCGTTCTAGACAAAAACGGTCTTCGAAAATTAAAATCAATATACTGTTTTGTGTGAACGAGTGAACTAGATGATTCTCACATCATTTTGAAGCAAACACTCTAGGCTACAAGATCAAGTTCTCAAAAGTCTTGTGAACAAATGTCCTGTGTGTGTTATATGGCCTTATTTCAGTGACTTAAAAATTTTAGTTTTTCACTAACCACGCATAAACGTAACTTTCTCAAAAACACAATTATGTACATACATGCAGCTCAAATATTATTGTAGCCCAGTTTGTGCTGAATACAGTGTTATCAGACTTTAGCCATTTATATGTTTATAAGCACCTCAAAAAAGCACAAATGTCAGAGCATGTCAAAACTTCTCCAGGGCTCCAAAACACCCTCGGACCCCAGAGGGTTAATAATTTTGTGGTTTTATCGGTTCAGTCAACCCCATATTCATAAACCTACTATAAACCTAGTATACCTAATTAGTCGTATACATCTCACACATATTATTTCCAATAATACCATTAACATGTCTGACATTTGTTCTGAGTTTTATTATTATCTCCTGGATGGCACAATGTGGGTGCTACCTGTTTGGTACCTTCTATTCCAGGCACAGAGGACCATTCTGCATCCTGACTGTGGATCTAGCCCCTGAGGGGCCACAGCTCATAAATTCAGGTCTTTCAACCAAGGCTCTTGAGACAATATTAAGCTCTAGTGTGCCCCCTACCATGAAAACGTATGCCCTGAAATGGTGCCCCTTTAGGTTGTCTTTTGTTACCTCTTTAGGCCACCTTTACCCAGTCCACTGCCCTATTGACTCTGAGGTTTTTTTCAAGAGTGCCTCTCAGCAGGTCTTTTATCTGGCTACCCTTAAAGTTTTTTGTGGCAGACATTTCTTTTAGCCATAAGTCTTTCGAGAGGATATCCGTACGGAGACATATATTGTTTTCTCCATTTTGCCAGATGGCTATCTGCCGAACACAAGTTCCTTCGTGAGACCTTAATGTGGTCCTAAAAGCTTTAGCAGAGGTTCTATTTGAGCCCCTAGAGTCAACTTCTGAGAAGTGTCTTACTCTTTAAGTGGTGCTGTTGTTAGCATTAACTTCTCTAAAAAAAGTAGGGAACTTTCAGCAGTCTCCCCCTACGTGGATTTTGCCCTAGACATGGTTAAAGCTATTCTGCATCCTAGGCCTGATTATATGCCTAAAGTGCCTTCTATGGCTGATCAGCTTGTGATATTACCAGCTTTTAACATAAATTGCCAGAGCAAGACTGCATTTGCTTTGTCTAGTTAGAGCTTTGAGGATCTATGTCCACCGCTCAGGCCAATGGTGAAAATACCTTCAGCTTCTGGTCTGCTATGGCAGCTGCAATATAGGCAATGCCATCACCATGCAGCGTTTGTCTCATTGGATTTTTAATGCAAATCCTATTGCGTGGTATGACTTTACCTCTAGCAATCATGAAAGGGTAAAATTAGTGTTGTGACAAGGCAAACTTTTGACTAAAATTGTATTGTATGCATGTTGGTAAATTCGGGAAAGTATGAAATGGGAATCGTGCATCCCATATTCAGATGGGAATGTGTACGCGGGTTTTCAAATAGACAAGTATTGTGTGTGTGTGTGTGTGTGTGTGTCTGTTTGTGTGAGCAGGTGCAGGGTCAAAACACAGACAATCAGTCTGAGCATTAAACAAGATCCAAGGGCACTGCAAACTGAATAATCCCAAAACACAGAAAATGGTCAAAAACACAGGGACACAGCGAGACCACTTAGAATCGCAGTGATACACTAAGAAGACTACACAACGAATGACAATTAAATTAATATATATCAAATAAACCTGTTGGGTTTGACTTACTAAATCCTTGAATCCAATGCAAAATCACGGGGCAGGCAGCAAACAATTAAAAACGATAGACAATCCAAACAAAACCAGGTAATTAACAAGGAAAACCCCTCTGAAATGTTTGACTGGGCAAAACAAGACATCGCAATAAGTACATGAACATTTGGGGCTTATATAGCTGGGTAAATTGGGAACAGGTGCAGCAAACAGGAAGTAATCAGCCCTAGGCATGGGGAACATGCGAATCGTAGTTTGATTAATGACTAATACTCTGGCTCCCTCTGGCAGCAAGGAGGAGCCGGAGCGGTGGCCTTCTCCATAACATAGGGGCTACCACTAAGAAACAAATCATAATATTATATACACATTTGCATATACACATTTACTCATAGACAGGGGAGCTACTTGCTCCTCCATTTTTGGTAACACACATAAAGGACCAATAACAAATCGCACAATGTGCTCTGTCTGGGTTTCTGGGACTGACATTACATGTCACATGACACCCGCTCTTGAAGTGTGTGCCTCAAACTGGGTATTGAAATTGTTCGAAAAGTTAACTTCTCTTTGTTCTCAGATGTTGATCCAGTGACTCATCTCTTGGCCCGTGATGGGGGTGCTCATCAGTTTTAAAACATCAAATAGCCAAAGTAAACCCCCACTTATGGTCACAGTATAAAGATGAATCAGGATTGTGACTCTGTATAAGGCAAAACTAAAATCTAAGAAGCCTGTGTATGTAAAGCAATACCTCCTTTCACCAGAAAAGGTGAAAGGGATACTGCCAATTATTGACAAAAAAAACAGGGCGTTATATTCTCCACTCACTCTTTATACAACACACCAATCAACCCAGTGAAAAAGGCTAATGGCGCTAGTTGGTGCCTTACACAAGACCTAAGGGCTGTTATTTCTCTAATTACTCCCTTAACTCCAATTGTACCTGATGTTGTACCTGATGAACCTGACAACCATACCCATTTTACAGTTATTGATTTGTGTGCTGCCTTCCACATCTCTGTACATGCAGATACACAACCCCTTATCGCTTTTACATTTAAGAGCGCACAATATACTTGGACAAGATTGGCTTAGGGTTTTATTGACAGCCCAGCTGTCTTCTCAGCTGCAGTGAAACGTGTCCTCGACACCATCACAGACCTGCAAAAAAAATGTCTGTGTGCTGTAATATGCTGACGATATGCTGATTTCCGCAGCCAACGAACCTAGGCAAGCTTTCATTATTGTCTGTAATGTTCTTGCTCAGGCTGGCTTCAAGGCCTTTAACACGAAACTTCAATGGTTTAAAACTCAGGTTCACTACCTCGGTCACGTCATCAGCCAGGGCCAGAAGGCCATATCAGCTGAAAGGGTCCAGCTGATAAGGAATATGAAACGTCCAGAAACTGTAACTCAACTGCAAAGTTTTCTGGGACTTGTGAACTATGCCCATGTGTGGATACAGGACTGTGCATATAATGGCAAGGCCTGCATGTCCTGACAAAACATGGAAAGGGCCCCAAAGACTCTCTGAAATGGACAACCAAGGCCGAGGAACATTTGCAGGCCTTGAAAACCGCGATAGCATCTGCACCAGCTTTGGGCCTACCTGATTACACCAAAATGTTTCACCTGCACGCTGAGGAGGAGATGGGTGTTGTGATGGGGGTCCTGACCCAAGATCATGTTGGTAAACCATGCCCAATTTCATACTTATCAAAACAATTAGACCCAATTGTCCAGGGCATGCCCGCATGTTTAAGATCCATGGCTGCCATGGCAGAGATGGTGAACGTGGCAGAAAAAAATTGTCCTATCACATCCCTTGACACTTCATACCACACATAGGTTGGTGCAATCCTACACAATTTAAAAACATAACATATGACAGCTCAAAAGCGTTCTGGCTATGAGGCTACCCTCTTAGCCTCTGAAAATTTCACAATTAAACCCAGTTCCGTGGTAAGTCCTGCTATTGAGTCTCTGTATGGATATCTACATTGGTAACAGATACATGACTGTATTCATGAAATACACACTTAAACGGCTGCCATGGGGAAGCACATGTATATAGATTGTTCCTGCTCAATACCGTCTGATGGAATTTACCTATGCGATTATGTCATAGTCACTCAACAGGGTGAGAGGGTGGTGGCATATAAATTGAAACACATTTCAGCCCAAGCGGCAGAACTAATTGTGCTTTCAAGAGCTTATCAGCTCACAAAAGGTAGAAGGGCCACAATCTACACCGACAGCAAGTATGCATGTATGCATGTGTATGCATGTGAAGTACAAGATTTTGCCAACACATGGGCCTGTGTGACCTCCCTAATTGACAAACTGAATTCTGTATGTGCTAAGGTCTCTCTTTCCCTATTCCATCAGATAGCCCTACACAATTTTGTTCCAGGCCAGCAAGTGTTAATTTGGAGTTTAAAGTCTGTGAGTGTGGGTGAACCGAAGTATCTAGTACCAGCAACGGTACTTGCAGTGACACAAACCATTAGCCACAGTGCTCACCGACCATCAGCCACAGTGAATTCACACATCTGGATTGAAACACTCACCAACATCCGCATCATTGATTGACACTAGAAGGCCTAAGATGCCTACCCAGGGTGTGTGCAAGAGCATAAATACAGGGGCAAGTGGCCAACTGTTAGATTAAAAGTGTCTCATTCACATCTTACATTATTGTAACACTAGTTCATTAGTTACAGCCCCCTTGCTATGTATGCCTGTTTTTCTACAGTAATTCTCCACTGTCATGTATACACTGTCATGTGTATGTGGTGGTCATCACATACTCAAAATATAATGTGAAGTACTAAGCATTAACATGTATCTTGTAATATGAGTACCTACTAGGCAAACAACCATATCAGAAGTTATGTCTTAAGCAATTCATCAACTATTATCACTGTCTGAAATATTCCAATCTGTTTTGTCTTCATATATATCAGGTGCTAACAAAGAATAAACTAGCTTGAGCTAGAGTAGGATACAACACTGTGTCTCTTCCTTTTCCTTTTAATGAGTGTTCTTCTCTTACAACATCCATAGCCACAAGATTCAACAAATTTAGGGAAAAGGAAACCCAGATACAAGATTGTAATAATTCGTACAAGCAAGAGATTGGGCAGGCAGCAAGGGTTCAAACAAATAATCCAGACAGGCAGTAATCAGAGCAGGCAGCAAGAATGAATAGTAAATCCAATCAGGGTCAATAACACAAAGAGAATTGAATCAGAATTGATCACCGGGGCATAACAAGACTTTGGACTAGAGTGGAGTATGGGCTGGGTATAAATACTCCTAAAATGGCAGATGATAGGGAACAGGTGTGAGCAATCAGCCGGATATGTGGGATTATGGGAAATATAGTTTTAATACCCTGGAGATGGTGACCAAGATGATAAACTCTGATTGGATCACACAACTTTTCAGGGTGTGGCATCCTCAACAGTTTAAAGTCAAGTGTCCAAGAACACATGGGGTCTTTTATTGTTTCTCAGTCTCTTTTCACCTTTCCACTGGCCACCTTATACAGGTCATCTTCTACAGTCCTTTAAGGACTCTCAACCACATAAAAATGCTGAACTAGAAGTTGTTGGCGCAGACCTCCATGCTTGTGCAAGCCTGCAGCCTAGTCTTTCCATTTATCAAAGACCTCTGCATCAAAACTTTGGTTTTCTCTCTCAGCAATACAACATCCCGCAAAGATCAACTTGAGCCTTAACTAATTGTATCAGGACACTTTCTGTTAATGGGCAAGACATGCAAGTATCATACTTGGTCTTAGAAATGAAAGCATCAACTATCTATAGCCCTTTCACTGTGGTGTGTTGGAATGAAGAAACTGATGGTTCATTCACGTTTTTGATCTGCAGAATTTCCAATACTCTTATACTTTATTCTTTACCCTTCTTTAACCTCTTTCAAAGCCAAACTGTATGTGTGTTGTGTGTTTGTGTATGTTAGAGTAGTATGTGTTTAGTGTAGTTAATAAAGCCTTGTTTGTATCACACATGATGTTATGGTGGTTCATGTTTATAATTAGTTCCTAATCCTTCTGATCTACATGCCCTATATGTAAGAGATGAGCGGGGAAGAATCGCAGACATTGATTCACACAAACAGAACTTCATTTAAATTTAACACAAAACACATTTTCCTACAAGGGCTTTATAAAAATAATATGATAAAATAAAATAATTAAACATCAACTAAATAAAGAAATTTAACGTTAAAACAAAACTCTCCCCAAGGAAAAGAAAATAAAGAAAACAGACATGAAGACAAACCTAATGCAGACTAGACAGCCAACACGGAGCACGAGACAACCAACAAACAGAGCATGAATGACGAGGCAACCGACAGATAGCGAGAACCGGACGAGAGAGAGAGAGAGAGAGAGAGAGAGAGAGAGAACAAACCAGCACAGGACAGCAGACACAAGGGCATTAAGTACAATAGGGCAGTGTTTCCCAACCTTTTTGAGCCACGGCACATATTTTACATTCGAAAAATCACAAGGCACACCACCAAATAAAAATGTCACAAAATACTGCCCTCTAATTGAAGAGAATTGTAATTGTTCTGCTAATCAGGTGAAATCGGATAATCTTCCACGGCACACCTGATGATTTGTCATGGCACACTTATGTGCCGCGGCACAGTGGTTGGGAAACACTGCAATAAGGAACAATAACGAACAGGTGCGCAAAATCAAACTGAACAAGGAAACAAGGGGTGGGGTAATGACGTGAGACCGGAGAGCACACCACATAGAACGCACACCCAGAGCGCGAGTTTAAACTCAGACTCCAAAACAAGGACCGGAATAAAGACAAGACGAGTCGGAATCTAAACTTCACGCTCTGACATAACACTGACTGTGTCAGAATCCTGGCAGAATGAAATCTCCCGACTTGACAGGAAGCCAGGACCCTGACACTATAAGGCCCGGTTTCACAGACAGGGCTTAAGCCTAGTCCCAGACTAAACTGCCCACTTGAGCTGTCTTAACTCAAAGTGACTTGCACAGATATAGATTAAAATAGTCACAGATTTAGCCTATTCTGGATTAAACTAAGATGATTGCAAGAGGGAGGATTATAGCTAGTCTATGACTAAATTGAATCTTAAATTAATCCTTCAAGAAGGTAGGTTTAACTCCTGCTTAGCACTGTTTGTGAGGGAGCATGGAATATTTGGAATATCTAAATGAAAACCAACGTGCACAACAGAGGCCTGCAAGAGTACTTTTGGATAGGA